>PVJA010003993.1:0-89980 GCA_004027025.1 Myocastor coypus | reverse complement strand
AGTCTGACCTTGAGCTCACTTTTGTAGCCCAGGCTGGTCTCGAACTCGCACCAATCCTCCTGCCTCAGCCTCCCAAGTGCTGGGATTACGGGGTGAGCCACCACGCCCGGCTTCACTGCTGTTTCTTTAGCCAAGCAGGCAGGACACCAGCGGGCACTCTGGGGACAGGCAGTCCCAAAGCCACACACACTCACCTGTAGCACTTCCTGAGCACATGAGAGATTCTGCCTCAGTTCCTTGCCTTGGGTGCACATCACCATTACTGTGGGAGAGCCCTGCTGCGGACCTCAGCCTGCCCAGCAGGCCCTGTCACCGTGCTGTGCATGACACCTGTCTCCTCATGAGACGGCCACTTGCTGCTTCTGAACGCTCCCCGCTAGCCTCAACCACCTCTGGGCAACTGTCCCTCACCACGCTGGGGTGCAGGACCCCAGTGCTTGGGTGCAGGCTATGGCCCAGGGGCAGCTGGCTGGAAGGGCAAATGCGGGAATGAAATCCCATTCACATTCCACTGACCCACTTCACTGGCGCCTAGTGGCAGTCACCCAGTGAGACGTCTTTTTCTAACTTTGCACACATGATGAGACCAGCAAGTGTTTGAATGTCATATCCCCCTTCCCCAAGCCTCTTGTTTCTAATCTGGACCTCCACCTGGCTTGCCTGTGTCTACACTGGCTAACCCTCCCTGTCTCTCCTGTCTACACTAAGTGGGACCCACTCTCAGACAAACCATGTCCTCACCATCCTGGAGCCTCTTGCTGGATCAGGTGTCCCATTCTTCTGTCCCATTCCACATCCTCACAGACTCTCCTGTCAGGTTTCGGATGACATAATCGTCAACAGACAAAACGTCTTTGTTGCTTAGAGTTTGAGGTCATTTCTTGACAGCATCCTCTAAGCCATCCACTCAGGGGAACGTCTGTCCGGTGCTAGAAGGGCCTTCTCATGTGGCCTGCTGGGTCCTGGTGCTGTGTAACCCCTGCATATCAGAGCCCTGGGCTCCTCAACCCAGGCCAGCCCAGTAGAGGCTCTGAGATCACAGCCACACCCACCCGCCTGGGCTCCTCCATTCTGTGCCCACTGGCTTCTGTTTTATCTGGCAGCTTATATGTACTTGATTTTCTGTGAACAGAAGAACACAACCTGACAGGCACCTAACTTCTCTAATTTAGCCACTTAAGACCAAGAAAAATCTTTCAAAAGCATAGTATATTTCTCTTGGAATAAATGGAAACAGCTATAATGTAGACTTTGGGGGGCTTCTGAATAATAATTATTTCTTGAGTCATAATTTTTTTTTTTTTTTTTTTTTTTTTTTGCGGGACTGGGGATTGAACTCAAGACCTTGCACTTGCCAAACAGGCACTTGTGCCACAGAGCTATCTCCCCAGCCCCTTGAGTCATAATTTTTAATAACTCAAATATATAGAAAATATAGGTAACTAGAAAAGAATAGCATCAAAAATACAGAAAAGAGCCGGGCGTGGTGGCTCACGCCTGTAATCCCAGCACTTGGGAGGCTGAGGCAGGAGGATCGTTGTGAGTTCGAGACCAGCCTGGGCTACAAAAGTGAACTCAAGGCCAGCCTGAACTGCACAGTGAGACCCTGTCTCAAAAATTAAAAAAAAAAAAAAATACAGAAAAGAATTAAGGACTAAGGATATAACTTAGTGGTGGGGTGAACTAGAATATGCTGTCTAGAATATGCCAGACCCTGGATTCAAGCTCCAGCACTGTAAACAAAGAAAAAAGTTTAAAAATATGACATCCTCTGATACCTTACTAGCTAAAGAAAATGACTAATAACCTTCTGTTGTATAGTTGTCTGGATGTTTTCCTAAGGAAACACACATCCCTAGTTCGGGACATGCATTCTACCTTATGTACTAATTGTTCAGGCTCCTATATACCCACACTAGCAGGCAATCACATCACTCCCTAACCCTTTTTCCCTACCCCACCAAGGACATGGTGGGCATGTCAGTGCCAGCAATAATTCTGATTGCAAAACACAGCTGGAGAGAAGCTGGAGACTCCAGTGGTCCCCACACCCATGAGCCTTGGCTCTGCTTTGGTGTCTCTGTGGAACACGGTCTTCGGGGTCTGTGGGGCTCTGCCTGGCTCGTCCTCCTCACAGCTCTGCAGAGGGCCCAGCACTGGGTCCCACAGTCCTGCTATGGAAGCTCACACTTCCCAGCTTAGTCACCACATCCCCAAACAGAGCATGAACAAGGCAGCCACAGGCAGGAGAACTTAGACTCCTTGACACATCTCATGCTACAGGCACACAGAGGCCCTAGGGTGACATCAGGTCCCCAGTTCTGCCTTCTTGTTTCTTGGTGTCATTCCCCTGGACTGCTTGGGATCTCTCTTGTTGAGACACTTCATTACAATGTCATAGAAGGAATCCCAACTTCAGCATGGAAGAACTCTACTCACCCCTTTCTTCCTAAGGGTCCCTTGGCCCCAAGCAAATGACTCATCTGTTCCTCCATGTAGGGGCTGGAGGGACCTGTCTTGGGCGGGCCACCCAGGACCTGCTTCTCTGTCCTGCTAGCCTCACCTGTGAGTAACTGAAGGGAACTCAAAGGACACATCCCTAAAGTACCAAAAAAAAGGTCTGTTCTTCACCATTCAATAAAGAAGGAGCTGATGACAACTTTTGCTAAAGCAAGGTTCTGATTTGCCAGGCTACCTGGAACCAGTGAATGTGTCATGGGCCATATCCAGCAGAAGACACTGAGATTTCTATCTATCTCTTGAGAGACAGAAGTGCCCAGCTTCTAGTGTTGGAGGTTTTATCACAAACTGGCTTCCTGCTGCACTAGGGGCGTCTACTCTAGCTAGGAGGGCAAGAGTCTCCTGGCTGTCCCAGCCCCAGCCCCTAGGCAATGCTGTCTCAAGGTAGCCTGACAGGCACCAGGTGCTGGGTTGGGGCAGTCTCGGAGTCAGCATCCTCCTGGACCACCATAAAGGCAACGGAGAGGTGGTTTGTTATACATTTAGGTGAGAATGGCATGATGCCATGGGAGACAATTCATTGACATGTCCCAGATGAAAGAAAAGGAAACCAAAGCAGCTGTTGTGCTTAGGAGTATCATTCTCTCCTCCAGCTTCTCTCCCAGCTGTGGACCCCACTGTCACCGAGAGGGCACCCCAGGCCCTCTGCATTCTGCTGGCTGAGGAGGAGAGGTTGTCTCAGTCTTCCCCACCTCAACTCTGGCCCTGAGGACACAGCATCTGCACCAGGGGTCAGAGGACATGGCGGTAAGTGACCACCAATTCTGTGAGGATCCTGACCCAGCACTACCCTCCAGGGCCCATGGCCACACACACCCTGTTTTCGGCCTCTGGCTGGGTGGGGCAGCTGTCTATCTCACTTGACAAGCTCTGCAACGCAGGAGACAAAGAGGGAAGTGTCCCTGAGCACAGCACCTTCCAGTGACCCCAAAGCTGCGGGACAGCAGGAAAACAGGGCCTTTCCAAGAGGGAGAGAGGCTCGGAGGAGTGGCCTGGATGTGGCCAGACCAGTAGAGTCCAACTCAGGCAGAGGCCCAGGGGACAGGAAGGAATCCTTTCCTCAGACCCTGCAGGGAGGCCGACTGGAGTCACCACAGCCCACAGATGAGCAGGGCCCACCCTCAACGCAATCAGTCCTTGGGGAATCTCCAGAGAGGAGGTACCCAGGGTTCTGGGGAAGCCCCTTGCACCCCCTTCTTACTCTGGGCTGCTATAAGGCTTGCATGAAGGAAGAGGCGGTCACCACAGGGACAACAGATTTGTCCTGAAGCAACCACTTCCCAGAGAGCACATCATCTCCCTTTAAGCCAAAGGTTTATCCAGGTGGTCTTGGGAGAGTATTTCTCATCCCTGTACATTCTCTGCCTTCTTCTTTCCCCAGGGAGACCTTCCCTGCATTCCTCTGCATTCACTGCCTGCATGGTGTCTGGGGTCTGCCCTAGAACAAGCAGCAGCTTGCACCACTGAAGAGGGAGCTCCAAACCCCTTAGCCGGCATCATCCACCTCGGGATGAGTATTCAGTCCCGTGCTGGGAGCAGCCTAACTTACACCTACAGACTGGTGTGACAAAGACAGGACCCCCTTTCATGCAAAACGGCACTGTAGCTTGGAAATGACTCCTAAAAGTGCTCTAGGCCAGCCCCCAGCTGTCTCCTCTCAAGTCTGCTGAGTTCTGGCTCATGATGAGAGTCGCATGAGGAGCTTTGAATAAACGATGCTTGCTGCCCAGGCTCTGTAGTTTTTGTCATTTTGTTTTTTGTTTGAGAGAAGGTCTCACTATGACGCTGAAGCTGGTCGGGAACTCCTGGGGCCACAGGACCCTCCCACTTCTTCCCAGATAGCTGAAACTACGGATGGAGGTCACCACACCTGTGCAGCCTTTGTTGTTGTTTGTTTGTTTAGTTGGTTTTTATTTTGTTTTAACCTGCTGACGAGCAGCCAGAGTCAACAAGGATCAACCTGAGTAAAACTAATGTCCTAGCACTGCGTCCCTCCACTCCCTCCCCTCTGCTTTGGTCATTTGCTCTCACTGGCCATCACCCACCTGTGCCCCCATCCAGCTGGCAAGGCCAGCCCCGGTCACTCTCCTGACCCCCCAACTACTGTGTGTCATCTATAAAGTGGCGCTGTTGCTGCCCCCCTCATGGCCTGTGAGCTCTGGGAGAGGGAGCAGGACTGAATCCTCCCTGGAGACTCTGGTCCAGGCCCAGCTTATGCTAAAGCCATGTGTCTGTCTCAACTGGGGGCAGCACCACTACACGCATCCGTCACACTCTCCTGCAAGTGGTCTGGCGCATTTCATCCTTCCTTTCAGCTCTGGGTTCTGCAGACCTGTGACCTGGGACCACTGGAGGGGTGTGTGAGGCCTATCTCCATCCCCTGGGCATCCAGTGACCCACCCTGTGCACAAGGTGTGCTCAGTAAACCGGCTGGCAATTAACTGCTGGACAGAGCAACAAAATGTAGTATAGTGAAATATTATTCAGTCACCAAAAACAAATGGAGTACTGACACACACTATGGTATGGATAAGCCTTGAAAGCATTATACTAATTGAAAGAGGCTAGGCCCAAAACTCTGTGGATTGTGTGCTCTTTTGTATGCAATATCCAGAAAGAGCAAGACCACAGAAACCCTATAGAAAGTACACTAGTGATTGCCGGTGGCTAGGGATAGGGGAAGCAGGGATGGACCTCTCTCCTAGGTGTGGGGTTTCTTTGGGAAGGACAGAGTGTTCTGGAATCAGATAGGGGTGATGGGTGCACAGCCTTGTGAAGATATCAAAGCCACTGAATTGTACACTTTAAACTTACGAATTTATGGGATTTGCAATTTAAAAAAAGAAATGTGGCTGATGAATTTTTCTTTCTGTGCTCTTTATACTTGAAACATTTTTTCCTTGTTCACAAGCATCACCTGGAGTATTTGTTCAGGGGCAGATTCCTTGAGGTTCTGCCTGGAGCTTCAGATTGAGGAGATTGAGGCAGAGCCCAGGAATCTGTATTTGATTGTGAGAGTCTAAGAGCCATTTCCCTGTTGCCCCAAGGCCTGGGTCAGAAAATTTCTGAGCAAACCTCAAAACCTCAGAAGACAAATAAAATTCTTTAACCTATTATTTCAGGAAAAAAAAGCTGAAGATTTCAAACACAACCAAAACTTTGTTTTAGGTCTGCTTCTTATTAAAAACAGCCTGAGACCTAAAGAAACCCCATCAGGGGTCGGTAATGAAGTAATCGTGATCATAATAAAAGAACAGAATGGAAAAACTGCCCGGCCTCGAGGAAACCACAGGAAAAAATTGTCTTCTGCCTCCAGTGCTCAACAGAGCCACTCAGATGAACGCACCCTCCTGGTGGCAGGACAGGTTAATCTGGGGACGGGGAGTCAGACATTACGAAACCACCGCTCACTGCCACTGTCCAAAGGAGCCTGCAGACGCTGCCCCTACACATGCACAATCCTGAGCATCCATCCGTCAGTCTGTGATTAGGCTCGCTGTAGGCTTACAGGGAAGCAGAGTTGTAAATCAGTATTAGAATGTGATCAAAAGGCATGTCTGTATGCAATTATTTTGTTTCCAGAACAGCTTTCAGAGGCACAGGCTTTAAAGTACCGGCTCAGTCACATGGGGGCTTCACACACACACATGCGCACGTGACTCAGGATCCACCGCGAAGAGACAAAGGCCTGGGCTTGCTCCTTATTGCTCCTTTGTTGTGGGATGGAGCCTCAGCCCAGCAGCTCCTAGGACCATCTCTGCCCTTTCCCTGGCCCTTCCCTGCCTACTGAGGAGGAAGTCTTCTAACAACCTCTTGCCCCCGGAAAGCAGTAGTTACTGTAATTTGAGAACAGGCATCCCTTGCTTAACAGAAATTCACTTAACAGAGCTCCAAATTGAATAAGGGGTGAATGAGAGGAAGTAACATTTGTGTATGTCTTCGGAGTTGCGGGTTCTTTGCAGGGCAATTTCACAAATGTTTTTGCAGTTCACTCAACAAGTTGTCACAACCACCTGAAATGGGGACAGTCTTATCTCCATATTATACCAAAGACTCCTAGGTCTCTGTGACACAGAGCTTCTGCATCACAAAGTTAGGAAATGCATTATTTGTGAAATAAAGTGAAAAGGCTCTCAAAGAAACAGTGCAGAAACACAGAGCCTAAGGAAGGCCACGTCCCTAAGGCCAAGCAGCCACCTGTGGCAACCACCCAACTGAGGCTGCACACACAGGAGGGAGAGAAAGGTAGCCAAGGAAGCTCCCATATGCCAGTGACTTTAAAGCCCTGGCGCTGTGCTCCAGAGAGGAGCACCCACATAGTCTCCTTCTACTGGTGGCATTATTGTCACCCTACATCCCAAGTTCTGGTCATCTTGTCTACCAGGCCAGCCTTCTCTGTAGCTGCCTTTCCCTTCTACCATGGATTCCAGACGTATAGCCCTTGTCTGTCCTTCCTTTCGCAGCCCTCAGCATCTGCCTCCCTTGGCCTGACCTTTCCAGGACTCCTCCTCACCTCGAGTGTTCATGGGACAGGGTCAGGGACTCTTCATCGACATCCCCACAGCCTAGGATAGTGCCTGGAGCTCACTCAGCTCTCAGGAGATAGGCACTTAGAAAGCAAATGGACGAAGGCACATCTCAGATACCAACTCACACCTTGCTTCCTCGGCCCAGCCTTCCCAGGCCACAGCCCCGCAAAGTAGACCTACATTTCTTTGTTATGAACACGTACTGTGCCAGCACCCTTTATGCTACAGTGCATTACTGTGCTACATTTTGCAGACCTTGTGGGTTTTCTTAAAAATCCAAGGCTTGTGGTAGCACTACATTAAGCAAGACCACCGGTGCATTTTTCCAGTATCTGTGCTCCTCTCGTGTCACATTTTGGTAGTTGTTATAATATTTCAAACTACACTGCTACCTTGGTTCACAAACTTGATTCTTTCTACCATTCTGGTCATAAACTGAGTTGGATGAGAACTGAGTCAAATCTAAAGGTTAAGTTCCTTGATCTTATGGGGAAATTTGATTTGATTCTGGTCCAGTTTGGTTTGTGACCAGCATGGTAGAGTGAATTGAGTTTGCAAAATGCAGCACCACTTACAGTGATATGTGATCAGGGATCTTCGATGTCACTATTCCATTGTTCTGGGGTGTTGTAAACTGCATCCTGGGATAGCACCAGATGTCACTAATAAATACCTGTATCCATGTGCTCTGGGCTACTTGCCAATAGGCACGCCCCTTGCTTTTCTCCCCTGCTCTCCTCAGGCTCCCCTGTGTCTTAGGATAGGACCCTGAAATTAGGTCAATTTGCTGGGTGTGGTGGTGCATGCTCCTAATACCAGCACTTGGGAGGCTGAGGCAAGAGGGTCACCGCAAGTTTGAGACCAGCCTGGGATACAAAGTGAGCCCAAGGCCAACATGAACTACACAGCAAGACCTTATTTTAAAAGGAAGTGAAAAAAAAAAAAAAAAAAGAGGCAGGGGAAATTGCAAAGTAGAGTCGCAAACAAAACAGATCCCAGAGAGAGCGCCCATGTGAGTTAAAGGAGCTACATCTCATGCCTCCCATCCGCTTCTACTGTTTGCTTCGGTAGCCCATCAGGTCCCCAGCAGCTGGCATGGTGCAAAAGAGCAAAAGCAAAGAACCTTCCAGCAAGCCCTGGCTGCCGCAAGAGACAAACTTGTAGTAGCTGATTTTCCAGCCATGTGGTATGGGCCTTGTAAAATGATCAAGCCTTTCTTTCATTCCTTGTCTGAAAAATATTCCAACGTGGTGTTCCTTGAGGAAGATGTGGATGACTGTCAGGATGATGCTGTGATTTTGAAGTCAAGTGCATGCCAATCTTCCAGTTTTTTAAAAAGGGGAGAGAAAGTGAGTGAGTTCCCTGGCACTAATAAGGAAAAGTTTGAAGCCACCATTAAGGAGTTAGTCTAAAGGTGTTTTCTGAAGAACATAGATATCAGCTGTTTGAAATTTTTTAATTTACAAGAAAATAGGTATGGAAACTATATACCCAACTGCCACCTGATTATAAATGACAATAAAATATTAATTCTACCTTTTAAAAGAAAAGAATGAAATTAGGTCAATTCACAATCCCACACTGGCTCATCAGCATCCATGTGACAGGGAGAGTTGCAGAAATCTCACTTTAAATCAAAAGTAAGAATTAAGAAAACTTAGTAAAGAAACCCTGCTGATGGGGCCTGGCGAGATGGCTCAGTGGTCTAAAGCGCCTGCTTGGGGAAGCTTGGGCGGCTTCAGGGACCGTGGTTCGATCCCTGGCACCACATGCTGCGCCAGCCCTGCCCTCGGAGTGGGCTGAGCCGGCCATAAAAAAATGAGTGAATAAACAAACAAAGGTTCTGAAACAAGAATAAAAATAATAAATAAAATAAAAATTCTTAAAAAAAAAAAAAAAGAAGCCCTGCTAAGAGCTGAGCAAGGCCAAAAGGTGGGCCTTTGGGTGCCATTATCTAAGCTCTGACTTCAGAGGCAAGATTCTGGAAGGAAACTAACAGTGTCACTGCACTGGATGCACCCATGATAAGAGAGTGACTATCAATAGATGTGAGCGGCCTGAAGAGAAGATCAAGCCAGCAACTGCACTGTTAAACCCAAGCCCGATCTGCAGCAAGGCCTGGCTGCCTTTGTGCAGTTCTGTGAAGGCTGAGAAGCGAGGAAGCTACAGAAAGAACATTTGGAGTGGGAAGAGATCGACTCATGTGGCTGAAGACGCCAACTCTGTAAGAGCCAAGAACAGATGCCGGCAGAGAAGCTGCAGCGCTTGACCCAGAAGACCTCTCTGAGACCTTGGTAAGGGTCACAAGAAAGCAGACTTCCAGCATAGACCAAACAGTCTTATCTTTGGAAGAGGACGGAGGCTGCAGTGATCTTGGCTAGAGAGGAGAAATCAGTGCCTGGTCTTAAAGCTTCTAGGAATACGTTGATTTTGATTAGGGACAAATGCAGCCAAAGACTTCAGGTTTGAGCCAATGATCATTTACTATCCTGAAAATCCCAGCATTTGCTAAATTATGTAGGAATTATGCCAAATTTTGAATCTGTGCTCTACAAATGGATCAAAAAACCCTGGATGATAGCATATCCTTTCATAAGATAATTTACTGAATACTTAAAATCCACTGTTGAGTCTTTAAAATCCACTGTTCAGGGGAAATAAAGGTCTTGTCAAGACATAATTGCTCACTTTACAATACACTAGGTCATCCAAGAGTTCTGATCACAGTGTATATTGAGGTTACGTCATTGTCACGCCCACTAACACGGCATTCATTCTGCAGTGCAGATCAGGAAGTAATCTTACCTTCCAGTCTTGTGATTTAATAAATAATACATTTTGTAAGACTGTTGCTGCCATAGATAGCAATTCTTCTGATGAATCTGGAAAAAACAAACTGAAAACCTTTAGGGAAGGACTTACCATTCCAGATGCTGTTAAGTACGTGGCAAAGGGTACAATATCAACACTAACAGGATTTGGAAGAAATCCATCTCGCCTAGTGGGTGACTTTGCTGGGCTTAAGGTGTTAGTGGAGGAAGTAGCTACAGAACTAGAATTAAAAGAGGAATCTGAAGGTGTAGCTCAAGTGCTGCTGTCCCACGATAACATTTACTAGATGAGCAGCGGCTTTGTAGCAGAGGCTAAGTTTTTCAGCATGAAATCTATTGCTGGTGAAGATGACCATCACTGTAGGCAGTTTTTTAAAATGTATTTAGTACATGGTCTACAGGGTCTCACTACACAGATTGGAGTTGCAGTGATCCTCCTGGTTTTAGCGTCCCAAGCACTGGGACTACAGGCGTGTGCCACCACTCCCTGTCTCCAAGATGAACATCACAATGAACAGACAATGAAAGATTTAGAAATTATACGAATTCACTTGATCAAGAAATGGCAGTACTGGAGACTCTTGACTCCAATTTTGGAAGAAGTGCTACTGTGGCTAAAATACTACCAATCCCCATTAGGTGCTACAGAGAAATGGTCCAGGAAAGGGCCAGTCGAAGTGACAGAATGTTTTGTTGTCTTATTTTAAGGAATTGTCACATCAATCCAACCTTAACTATCACCCTGCTTATCAGCTTTTATGGTTTATGTCTAGCTGTTCCCCCAAAGCCTCATGCAGTCATGGGGCGGGGACTTATAGAGTTTGAGACTTGACTCATGATCCATGGGGGTTACGTGTTTTAGTACTGATGGGGTTATGGGTCTGAGTACTTCTGGGATTATGAGTGTGACCTAAGGCGGATAGGCTGAGGTGGAGAGCCTGAATGTAATATAAAGACAGAGAAACAGACTCATATTGCTGCTCTCTGCTCTCCTGGTTGTTCGGTTGCCTCTGTCACAATTGTTGCTGTTCCACTACCATGAATTGGATGCTCTCTGCCCTGTTCCACTCAGCTTTAGGCCAGCTGAATATGGACTGAACCTCCAGGAACTGTGAGCCAAATAAATCTTTCCTGCCTTCATTTTGAGTGTCGGGTATTTGTCCCAACAATGAGTAAAAAGTAACTAAGACATCAATCTGCAGCCAGACTACCAAAGCAAAACTCTCCACTGGAAAAAGTTTCCAGCCCACTGCAGGGTCCCAAGATGCTGAGCAGGTTAGCAGTAACAGGCTGTAAAACATTCTGCAGTGCTGGAGACCAAGCCCAGGGACTTGTGCACAGTAGGTATATTGGTTGCTTTGCTCACAGCTGGTGGGGGGGAACACCAGGTGCTTGTCAAGAGGTTTATTTGGTCACTGGCTCCAAGGCACAAATGTCATGGAGGAAAGGCCTGATGTAACAAAGCTGCTCACCTAGCAGCAGCCAGGAAGTACATGGGGAGGAGCCCACGTGTGTGAGAGGTGCACCTCCCCAAGCCCTCCCCTGCCACGGGCATCTGGCTGGGCTCCATCTGCTGTTAGCACAATCACCTGGAAACATCTGTGGGCAAGTGTACAGATCTCCAGGAGTCGTTTAGTTAAATCAAGTAGATGACTGATTAAATGACACCCTGCGCTGTACACCCCCAGTTCTACAAAGGACATTTCAGTTACGGTGGATATAGTAGTGTTTTTTTTTTTTTTTTTTTTTTTTTTTTTTTTTTTTTTTTTTTTTTTTTTTTTTTTTTTTTTTTTTTTTTTTTTTTTTTTTTTTTTTTTTTTTTTTTTTTTTTTTTTTACTTTTTATTTATTTATTTTTTTCTTGTTTCAGAACTTTATTTATTTATTTATTTGTATGACAGGCTCAGCCTGCCCTGAGGGCAGGGCTGGCACAGCATGTGGTGCCGGGGATCGAACCGTGGTCCGTGCAGCTGCCTAAGCTTTCCTAAGCAGGCGCTTTAGACCACTGAGCCATCCTGCCAGGCCCCAGTAGTGTGATTTTTCAGATAAAATGTTATTGATCATTTAATAAGACTCCAGTGTAGTGTAAACACAACTTTTACATGTACTGAGAAGCCAAAAAGTTCATGTGGCTCATCTTACTACCATATTGACTTCATGTTGGTGGTCTAGAATCCAAACAAAATCTCTAACATATGCCCATGCCTAATAAATATATAATTACATGTGTGCATGTAATAATTTATCTGAGACCTGACACAAAATTACAGGCTCCATGCAAGTAAGGAATGCACCTGTTCTACTTACCCCGATATGCTTATTGATGCCTTAGTATGGTATTGAGTGAACAAAAAGCCAAGTCTTAGAGAAGCCAACACTTTCTGAACATTTGTGGGGGGCACTGGGAATTGAACTCAGGACCTTGCACTTGACAGGCAGGCTCTGTGCTGCTAAGTTATATCAGCAGCCCTTTCTGAGCTACTTTTCTAACAAAGTTTTTATAACTCTGAGAATTGAGGGAAAAAGTGGAATCAGGAGTGGGCGCATTAAAATGCATTTAAAGGCAGTGAGTGCCTTAGTCTGTTTTGTTCTATATAATAAAATGCCTGTGGCTGGGGAGCACCAATGAAAGGAGTTTTCTTGGCCCCTGACTCTGGTGGCTGGAAGTCCTGAGTGGCAGCAGCCTTCCAGCAGCAAGAGCCCTTGGCCGCGTCATGAGACTGACAGGCGGCCCTCAGGCAGCCAGAGACAAGCACAGAACAAGCGTGCGGGAGAGCTTTGCAGATGGCAACCTAGTCCAGCTCCGCGAGGTGTAGCTTCCTCCGTCTGAACGGATGTCGCACATCCATGAGAGTGGAGCCCCCATCCCCCTGGTACCTTTCTCCAGACCCCACTACTTTAGTGTGGCTGCCCTGAGGACCAAGCTTCTAGCACATGAACCTTGGGGTATGAACCACAGAGTATTTTAGTCACATTTCTGGCCCTTCAGGCTGCCAGAGTTCGTGCTAGGTGGGAGGAAGCAGTGGTGTGTGCCCACCCTGATGCTGTCATGGATAAGACTTGTGCAATATACACAGCTCTTCTTTATCTATAGTATACTAAGATTCTCTGTATCTACTGTGTCATTTTCAAAAGGTGCATCTAGATGACCAATTGTGTTCTCTCCAGAGAAGCCCACTCTCAACTTGATACTGGAAGTCAGCAGTGAGCTGAGCCTCATTCAGAAGTCCGTTGGCCTGTAGCCATCTCTGACGGAAGACACGTTGCCACTCAGTGAGGGTATACTCCATGAAGCAACTCTGATTTACTGTTCATGTACATCCCAAAGCACTCGTTAGCAGGCAGAAAATGTGGGCTGCAAAAGCCGGAAGGAAGTGTACAGTATTCTCAGGAGCCAAGGGCAGCCCAGTTCATGGCTTGGCTCACAGGGGCTGCCTGGAAGATCCTAATATGCCTGGGGCAGACTGAAACCCTGGCCATGTGGAGGCCAGAGACTGGGCTGGGGAAAGCTGCTAACTGGCACGTGAACTCCCAACAGACCACCCTGCCGATTCCTATTTGTTGGTGTGACTTTTGCCATCTGTGTTGCCTGACAGGAACTGTCTTGATCATGGGCATGCTGATGGGCACAGAGGGTGGTTTGAGGCCTCTGAGCCCCACAAATGCCACAGAGCCCCTGTGGCAAGCAGGCAAAGCTCTCAGGAGCATAGAGCATGCAGGATCCAGTGTGCAGGGGGTCACCACTGCTTCTTCTCCTAGGGCTGGATGTCACTTTCCTCTCTACTTAGAGCCCGCCAGTGGAGGAGGTATCTTGGAAAGCAAAGCTGATTCTTTCTACCTGCCCTGATCAGTGAGGTGGAGCCTGCTGTACAATTGAGAAAGTTTGTAACAAGCCTCTTGCCTCTCTGTGAAGTTGAAGGATTCCATTTGTGACTCTAGAGGCCTAATGACCTTGTCCTTCATTCCCTCAACCTCTTAGCACTGCACCCTGGGCACCAGGCTCCCCACATCTGACATTCAGCCACAGCCAGGAGTAACCCAGATGTAACCTAAAAATCACCACTTCAATCCTAAGTACATAATTCAGTGGCATTGTGTGTAGTAACAAATTGTCACCATCAGCACTGCCCAATGCTAGCACTTTTTAATGATCCCAAACAGAAACCCTACACCCATCAAACAATAGCCATCCCCAACCCCTGCAACCTTTGTTCTATTTTCCATTTCTATGAATTTGACTATTGTTGGTACCTCATATGAGTGGACTCACGCAGTCTGTGTCCTTCTGTGTCTGTTCGCCTGTCATACCATGTCGCGACTTCCTGCCTCTGTAAGTGTTCATCTGTGTGCTCACCTTCTATTTACCCACTCACTATGGTGAATAAGAAAGCAATAAACACTGAGGTACACAGATCAGACTCGCTGCTTTCAAGTTATTAGGATAGATTATTAGAAGTGGAAGTGCTCAATTATACCACAATTCTGTTTCATTTTTTGAGGAGATGCCAAAAGGTTTCCCACTATGACCATACCACTCTACATTCCCACCAGCAATGCACGGAAGTTTCAATTTCTCCACTTCTTTTTTGGGGGGCGGCGTGGGGGGAGTTTGCCAGGAATTGAACTCTGGCCCTTGCACTTACCAGGAATGGCTGTACCAATAAGCTGTACCCCTGGCCCTTGGGATATAGCTTCACTCCTTATCTGTTTTTCTTTTCTTTTTTATTACTTTCTTTTCTTTTCTTCAAGACAGAATCTCCATATGCAATTTAGGCTGGCCTCAAACTCCTGGCCATCTTCCTGACTCAGCCCTCTGAGTACCGGGATTACAGATGCACATCCCCAGGCCCGGCTCTGCTTCTCATGAACACATTAATTTCCTTTTCCTGCTTTATAAGAGCCATGCTAATGAAGTGCAGTGGTATCTCACTGTGGGATTGATTTGTATTTCTGTTATGTCTTATGACATTGAGCATATTTTTGTGCACTTATTGTCTTACATTTTCTATTCAAGTCTTTTGACTGTTTTAGATTTGGGTGTTTGTTTTTTGTTGTTGAGGTATAAGATTTCCTTATATATCCTGAAGCTTAGTACCCACCAGACCTATGATTTGCAGATATTTTCTCCCAGTCTATGGGGTACATCTTCCATCTCTTGATCATCTCCTTGGAGACAATTTCCCTGCTCTTGTGAATAACCCTTCCTACTTTACAAAACCCTTACAAGTATTTGCCATAGGAAAATATGGGCTCCTGGTTTAAAAGCACAGTTAAGCTAAGTCAACTGTAAGCTCCACTCCCAAATCTCAGCACAAGAGCCAGAGCCTTAGCAGTTTGGTATTTGTTCATTTGGATGTTCTTGAATGTATCTGCCTATGGTTTCATTTGAATGTGAATATGAATGAATGAATGAATGAATGAATGAATGAATGAGGCAGCAAGGGAAGGGGAAAGACAGTAACAAGAAAATCTAGGTTGTGAGCAGTATTGTGAAGGAAATAAACAGGATGGTAAGGCGAGAGTGATGCATCAGGGGACGTGTTGGGTAGGAAGCACAAACTGGGACCTGAGGCCAGCCTCCTCATGAAGACCTGGAGGAAGAGCATCCCACAGGGGACAGCCAGACAGGTACACACACGTCCTGCACATGGAGAAAGGAAGCCAGCAGGCCAGCTAGTGATGGTCACAGAAGAGCCTGACCTAAGTTCACAGATGCCCTCAGGGCCAAGGGAGGTGTCAGGTTCCATCCTGAGTACCATCAGAAGTTCTGAGCTGATTTTGAACAAAGCCAAGAGCTATTTGTACTTTTAGTGTGCTTCCCAGATTGCTTTCTACAGACAGGCCAGGAGAATGCAGACCACCTCCATAGTGGGTGAGCCAAAGGCCTGGAGAGGGCAGCTAGCATGGAGGAGGGGAGAACTGAAGAACTCTAGCATAAACGGAATCTGATGATGGCTGGATGGTAGAGCGGAGGACATAAAGGAACCCAGGGTCAGCACAATAGCTCAGCAGACAAAGAGCCTGCTTTGGCAAACACAGGGACCAAGGTTCAATCTTTGGTCCCACACACAATACTGGTCCCACCTCTCAGGGCATGCTGAGCCTGTGACAGAGTCCAGGTGTGGTGGTGCACACCTGTGACTCCAACACTGGGGAGGCTGAAAACAGGAGGATCACTACGAGTCTGAGCTGCATAGTGAGACCCTGCACCAAATGAATGAATGAATGAATGAATGAATGGGTGAAATAAAGAACCCCAGACTGGTTCCTAGAGTTTTGAGCAGAGCAACTGAGTAGAGTGGTACCATTCTTCAACCTGGGGAGAACTTAGGAGCACAGCTGTACACACCTGCAGTCTTGCATGGCAAAGAATTCTTAAGTGAGGCTGCAGGCACCTGTGTCAACTGTGTACTGAAATGGAAGTGAGAGGAAGAAGCATACCTCCGGATTTTGCAACACGGAAGCTCTCTGTGAAGAGGCAGGTACAGAAAGGGAAACTGGAAAAGAGTGAGTGATGAAAGGAGTGATTGCAAGAATTAAAAAGGGCTCCCTGTGTGCCAGACGGTGATCAGAGAGCTTCAGATGTGGTAACCTGTGCAAGAGTTCTTCAAGGCGGGAAGATCATTGCCCCAGTCTACAGATAAAGAATTGATCTTCTGAGGAACTTGCCCAAGTGTAGACAGCTAGGAATTTCCAACACTGGAATGTGAGCCCAGGCCAAGAGTAGAGGCAACTCTTCTCAGAAGACTCACTACAAATGAAGAGTATATTAAGATAAAGCGAGATACTACAATGTGTAATCCAACAAAACTTAAGTATCTTAACAAGATGAAAGTGTATTTCTTTCTCTTTAAAATTCTAGTCAGTGATAAGAGTGGAGAGTGAGAAGGCTCTACTCCTTACAGAACCAGACATTTCCTCCTCATCATCATCCTCCTTCTCCTCATCTTCCTCCTTCTTTTCCTCCTCCTCCTCCTTCTTCTTTATCCACTTTTTCTTCCCCTTCTTCTTCTCTACATATGCGTGCAGTACAGGAAATTGAGCCCAGGGCCTTTGCACTGAGCTATGTCTCTATATTCTGAAACTAGGGTGTCACTCAGTCACTACGTTGCCCAGGCTGGGTTTGAGCCTGCAGTACTGCCTCAGCCACTGAAGCACTGATGTCAAAGGCGTGCACTGCTGCCCCTAAATCCCTGGTATCTTCTTCAACACATGGTGTTCACAACTGTCCTGGGTTCTAGGCAGAGAGACGACAAGGATTATGGAGAAGAATTTATGAGCCAAGCTTGGAGTTGCCTGCCTTAGTTTTTACTCATTGCTGGGACAAATACCTGACACTCAAAATGAAGAAAGGAAAGGTTTATTCAGCTCACAGTTACTGGAGAGAGCTTCATTCCGTATTTGACCAGCTCCAAGGCTGAGTGACACATGGCAGACAGCAGCAGTTCATGGTGGTAGAACAGCAACAATGGCGACAGAGGCAACTGAACAACCAGAGAAGCAGAGAACAACAGCGTGCATCTGTCTCTCTGTCTCTTTTATATTACATCAGGCTCTCTGCCTAGCCTATCTGCCTTAGGCCACACCTATAATTCCCAGCAGTACTCAGACCCATAATCTCATCAGTACCAAAACACATAATCCCAATGGATCATGAGTCAAGTCTCAAACTCTAGAAGTTCCCGCCCCATGATTGCATGAGGCTTTGGGGGGACAACTAGACATAAACCGTAACACTGCCCAAGTCACTTGGGCCACCTTCTATCACCCAGCCCTCACTCAAAGTCCCCATGAAAGTCCAAGAGGACCTGGTCACTCCTCAGATGCAAGGGGGCTGTGCAAGGGGGCTGTGGACCTTTGGGAAACAGTCAGTGGAGACCCAGTATCACGTGAGAAAGGTGGTTAGGTTTTAATATGGGAAATACTGGGGCATGTTGTGTGCCAGTGAGGGTGAATGAGGAGCATCTCAAACTATGCCAGAGAGAGGGGACAGTTGCAGAGAGATGATCTTACCAAAAGACTGACCTTGCAAGGAGCAGGGAGGAGGTGTACTGCATGAGGGGTTAATATCCTGGCTGGCTCAAGGGTGGCACTTCCAGGGTGGGTGGAAAAGTGCCCCCTGGCTGAGGAATTCTGGTTTTTTGGTTGAAGTGTTAAGCAAGGTCATGCATTGGGTGCGGTAGGAGGAGGGAATGTAAGAGGTGGACGGGGAGGGAATGCACAAAATAATCACTTTCCAAGGGGAAAATAAACTCACCAGGAAACATTGCAGGATTACCAGGTTGTGTTGCATGATCATTTGGGGTTTGTGGTCATGAACTTAAAATGAAAATTACCTCCAGAAATTATGTGTCTGTTTATATTAATGATGCCTGTCATTCTCCATGTGTAATTTAGTAACTTGCTTTGTCTCCTTTTGATGAGTGGTGTGTACAGTATCCCCGAGTTGATAGGCCACAGCTATTTACCGTTCACCATTGGGGACAGCGGTCATTTCCAATTTTTGTCTTAGGTAAGGAAAGTTGCAGGAAGGACTTCTCACCCGCTGCCATCTGAATACTGAAGAGTAGCAAGAAGGAGCTCTGCAGGGTCAGAAGGTAACTGCTTTTCAATTTTAATAGAGGCTATCAAATTACTTTCCAGAGTGACCTTACCACCTCAGTTCTCCTGCTAGCAGAATATGGGATGCTGCCTTCATCAGCCCTGGACTCAAGCAAACTCTTCTGTTTTGCTTGTCTGATAGAATAAAAAGTCTCTTGTGGCTTCAATTTGTATTTCCTTTATTAATAAATATAGTACCTGTTTCCATAGCTTTCTGATCACTCAAATTTCTCTTTTTGTGATATGATCTTTCATAGCTTTTGCCTCTTTTTCTTGAGTATTATTTACTGTTTTGTATTGATTTATAAAGATATTTATACATTTTGAAAGTTAATTATTTGTGTATTATGGTCATTGCAAATATTTTCTAGTTGGTTTCTGGTTTTGAATTTATGGTATCTTTTGATGTAAGTGAACTTGTTGATATTTTAATGACTTACGTATTAATGTTTATTTCATCAGATTTCCTGGGCAATAATTCATAAATATGGTGGCTATTTCTAAACCTTCAGTAATGTTTACATTAAGCTTTTCATTTTGAGGCTATTATAGATTTGCCTGCATATGTCAGAAATAATATAGAGGTCCCATTGCCCCTGCCCAGTTTTCAAGGTAGATAACATCCTCCAATTCAGAACCAGGATAGACTGGATGCAGGCAGGGTCTAGAACAGTTCTTCTGCCTGCACCCATACCTTAAGAGCCTTTGTGTCTCCCCTTTAGAATTACGATTCCTTGTCCCGCTCCCCCTTCACGCTCCTCCTCCCCTCCAGCAGTCCCTAGTCCTCATGCTTCTATCGCTTCATCATCTTTAGAAGGTCCAAGTGCGTGTAGCCTTCAGAGACTGGAATTTCTTGCTTAGCCTGACCCTCAGAGATGGTCAAGTGGTCTTGTAGGTCCACTGTTCACCCCTGTTGACTGCTGACCAGTGACCCAGGCTCAGTTTGTTTAACCATTTATCCCCTGGTGGACATCTATATTGTTTCTAGCACTGGAGAGGTTGTGGAGAAAGTTACTATGAACATTTGTGTGTGGGTTTTTGTGAGGTTTTCTAGGTTCTGTTGCACTGGGATAAATGTGAAGAAGTATAATTATTAGGTGCTGAGACTGCTGTACATTTTGTTTTTTAAGGAACTACTAACCTGTGTCCCAGTAGTGTCAACTTCTCTCATCATTTTTAACTGAATATACCGTCACCCATGGTAAATATCAGCGTTATCACAGGCCAGGTCCCAGCACTCAGAGGTGCTTCCTCATTGTGTTTCTTGGTCTATTTTTCTATCTCTACATTGGTTGCAATTTTGCAATTGCAAGATATATCTTGTTAAAGTCAATGAAAGTACAGGCCAGGCCTGAAGAATCCCTGAGTGTACAAGGCCAGTGAAGCTCATCAATGACTTTAAGTTTGCTTGATTTGCAGACTTAACACAATTTCATCTCTGCAAATATGTGTGAAAGAAAAACAGAATTTAAGCTTATTGACCAACTAGAAGAGGCTGAACTCCTATAACATAGCCTGTCCAACAGAATGGGTCCAGTAAGGGAACTGCAATTGGGAGGGACAGAACGTTTTCTTTGCTTTGCTTTCCTTTCCTGTTTATCCTATAAAAGTCTCAGCCCAAGTCCATTGGCGGAGCTGCCCAGCTCAGAAACTGCTATTTCTACACTCTGGCAAGGTGTTTCTGGTTTGTTTGCTTGTTTTCACAGTGCTGGGGAATGCATCTGGGGCCTCTGCACTGGGCTAGATTCTTAATTCTCCCCCATTACCCACCCTTCTTAAAAGTTATTTTGACACAGGGTTTCACCAAGTTGCCAAGTTGCCAGGGTTCACCTCCTCACAGTCTGGAGACCTGGCTGGATGAAGTCCTCTTCGCTGTTCTGCCTTTTCAAATACATGCACATTTCTTCTTCTGAGTGAGCATCAATTACCTTGTCAATTTGAACAGATGAAATGCTTTTCACTGGCCCGGCGGGATGGCTCAGTGGTCTAAAGCGCCTGTTTGGGAAAGCTTGGGCAGCTTCAGAGACCGCAGTTCAATCCCCGGCACCACATGCTGTGCCAGCCCTGCCCTCAGGGCGGGCTCAGCCAGCCATAAAAATGAGTGAATAAACAAACAAAGGTTCTTGAAACAAGAAAAATAAATAAAATAAAATTCTAAAAAAAAAAGAAATGCTTTTCACTATATACAACAGTGACTGACTTTTAAGGAGCTATCTTTTCCCAGTTACCTTCTCAACATAATACATGAATCTCCCTTTGTGCGGGTCTTTAATGTCCTCTGTTGAGCTTTATGGCTGTCTTCATGTCCCTCACATTTCTTTTTAGGACTAGCTGTGAATATCCTGTGAGTCTAATTGTGTTAGAGCGATCTTTTCCTGTGTGCATCTTTAGATTAGCTACTTTCACATGGAAATGAAGTCTTTACACCTGACATCCCCACAGGACACTCACAACTGCATCCTCTCCAGTGGGAGACATCAGAAGAAACTGAAATTTGGAGACAGAAGCCCGAGCCCAAATTCAGGGCCTCTGATACCAGGGGCCAGGCACCATCATTACATCCCAGATGCCTTCACTCCAGGGACGGTTCTGGAATGTGTAGGGATAGCAGCTGGCACAGCTGTAGGAGTCTCTCTCTGACTCTCTGAATGGGGCCCCATGGAAAGTTCCTGGCCTCCTGACAGCGACAGGAGGCCTTCACTGCAGCCTGGACTCCTGCTTTGCTGCCTCTATCTCCCAGCCCTGTGCCTGGCTCTGTCACTACAACCTGCTGCATTTGGGTTCCACCCGATTTATGGAGATTATGTGGTCCTTCAGAGGTTAAAGGTGATTAAGCCACAGGCTCTATAGCAGAGGCCACAGAGGACAAGGTAGATGTGAACTTGGGGAGCCTGGTAGGCAGGGTTAGCAGCAATCTCAATTTGGATTTAAGAATAGAGGGGACCAGCCTATAGGCACACAAGGCAGGGGCTGCGGGGGAGAGTCCTGACCAGCACCTCAGTGGGGAGGGTGAGGGGTGCATGGCCCACACCTGGGATATACAGCTGGTCTGGGAGCTTCACTATGCACATATCCCAGGCTTGGTGTCCTTGCTGGTCTCACTGGGGAGAGCCCTTGGTGCCAGCCGAGCTCCTGCTTGCCACAGCTACAGCAGGCAGCCAAGGGAAAGGGCATCCAGGAAGAAGGATGAGGATCAGGACTTGGGCTGGTGCCCTACAGAGAAGGCTGGGGACAGGAGCTGAGTGCCCTGGCTTGGGGAGGGAAGAGTGGCTGGGGCTGGGGTCCCACATGCTCCCCCTCTCTGAAGCACTCAGCTCCACAGCACCCAGGGCTTGGCACCACCAGGGCCATGCAGCCTCTCCTCTATGGCCATGATTGTCTTCTCACCCTACAGGCTGGGGGTCGCACCTGTGCCAGGCTCACAGACTACAGGGTGCTCATCAGTGGAGGCTTAGGGTGATGTAACAGACTATCTTATGTACTACGTGTGTGCATTTTATTTTTAACTTTATTTATTCATTTATTTCTATTATGGCTGCCTCAGTCTGCCTTGGAGGTGGCGCTGGCACAGCATGTGGTGCCAGGGATTGAACAGCGGTCCCTGAGGTTGTCTAAGCTTCCTAAGCAGGAGCTTCAGGCCACTAAGCTATCTCGCTGGCCCTATGTGTGTATATTTTATTTATTTATTATTTTTTTATGTGTGTATATTTTAAACCATAATGTATTCCTTTTTCTTTTTGTCTTCCTTCTAATGACAAAAGGAAAATGTCTCTGGTGCTTACACAAAGCAGATGCTATTGGTACAAGTAAGAACATACAAATTAACGTGAATGAACAAAACCATGAGGAAAAGGTATTGAAGCAGTTCTAGGGAAATTCAGAGGCTCCTTGCAAGTTCCATCCACCTTCTTCTGTCATCTTCCTCCTATGGGCTTGGTCCTCAGGCCTGTTCCCTCTTGGCTACAAAGTGGCTGCCCCAGCATCAGGATTCATATTTTTATACGGCCTTATTTAAGGACACTAAAAATAGCTGAAATCAGGATTAAGAGACTTTGACATTTTTTATTGAGGTGAAGTTAATGCATTATAGAATAACCTTTTTAAAGTGAACCACGCAGAAGCTCAAACATTTTTCAGCTACCCCTGCTATCCATAGTTCCAAGAATGTGTTGGAATCGTGGTAAATGACACGTGACATGGTGTTCCCTGTCTTAGTCATTAGCTGCCCAGCATAGCAACAGTGTCTAGACCATTGCATGATGGAGCTCTAGAATCTCTTCTCTCTCTCTCTCTCTCTCTCTCTCTCTCTCTCTCTCTCTCTCTCTTCCTTTTTTAAAATGTATTTAGCACAGGGTCTATAGGAGTCTACAGGGTCTCACTACATAGATGAGACTCACACTGATTCTCCTGTTTTCAGCCTCCCAAGTGACGGTATTACAGGAGTGCGCCACCACGCCCAGTCTCAATCGCTGTCTCAGCATGTGCTGGGGTTGGGGCCAGCACAGCACAATGGGGATCCAGCTGTGGCCGCTGTGCTCGGCCTAAGCAGGTACCTTAGTCCACTGAACTGTCTGGCCAGCCCTCTTGTGAGACTCTTGCCCCTCCTCTCTGCCCCACATTTCATTTTCCCTGTCCAGGAATCTGACTGCTCTGGATACCTCACTGAGTGAAATCTGGCAACATCTGCCTTTTCTTTTTTCTTTTTCTTTTTTTTTTTTTTTTTATGGCCAGCTCAGCCTGCCCTTGGGGGTGGGGCTGTCACAGCATGTCATGCTGGGGATTGAATCGTGGTCCCTGCGGTTACCCAAGCTTGCCTGAGCAGGCGCTTTAGACCACTGAACCGTCCCTCCAGCCCCCTCATGTGCCTTTTCATGACTGGTTTATTTCTCTGAGTATGAGGTCCTCCAGTTTCCTCCTTGTGGTCATGTATGATAGGATTTCCCCCATCTGAGTAATGTCCCACTGTGTATGCTGACCACATCTCTTTTGTCTCCTAGTAGTTTCCCGGGGCGTTTCTGCCACTTCGGGGTGTGTCCTGTTGGTGAATGGGATGTCACCATTTCCCAGCAGGCTTCTCTCAGATCTCCGAGGGCACCATGAGCCACGGATGCAGGAAGAGAGGCTGCGAGGGAGAAGGCTGTTGAACACACCCCAGCCCAAGATCAGCACAGGACAGACTGCATTAGGACCAGCAGGACCATGAGCACTGCATTCAGGGGTGAGGCTCTCAGGACAGGCACTTGTGAACATAAAGTTTCCTTTAAATTTTGCGCTGGAGATGGGACTCAGCAGGTAGAAGCATGAGGCTCTGGCTCTACAAGGTGTATAATCAGCAGCTGTGGCGGTACATGCCTGCAATCCCAGTATTCAGGGGGCTGAGGCAGGAGGATTGCCATAAACTTAAACTACAAAGCAAGACTCTGCCTTTGACACACTAATTTAAGAAAATATAAATAAGAAGATTTGAGCATTTCTGTTTTCTTAAAAAAAAAAAAAAAAAAAAAAAAAAAAGATGAGTTACGCATCGCACAGGTAGCGTACCAAAGGCAAGGCAGCAATCCTAAAGCAGGGAAGCCGGGACGCAAGCTTGGCGAGTTCAGGGTTGAAAGGGAAGAATACCCTGGAGGCTCAGCTGGGGGCACACAGGCTCTTCCTGGCCCACCTCAGGCGCCCACACTCGGCTCCCCGAAACAGAACTGACAGCTCCCAGTTCAGTCCGAATTTCATATAAACAGGGAGTGATGTTTTTAGTGGAAGGGCCAGGGAGATAGCTCCGTGGCACAAGTGGCTGCCTGGCAAGTGTAAGGTCCTTGAGTTTGTACCCCAGTCCCACAAAAAAGAAAGAATAAAAAAGAAAGAGAGAGCACAGAGACAGAGAGAGAGAGAGAGAGAGAGAGAGAAAGAAAGAAAGAAAGAAAGAAAGAAAGAAAGAAAGAAAGAAAGAAAGAAAGAAAGAAAGAAAGAAAGAAAGAAAGAAAGGTGTTTGTAGTGGAAGTGCATGCCAAGTGATACTGGGGACATGCCAAAGTACCACTC
Source organism: Myocastor coypus (assembly GCA_004027025.1). NCBI lineage: Eukaryota > Metazoa > Chordata > Mammalia > Rodentia > Myocastoridae > Myocastor > Myocastor coypus. The sequence goes on along the minus strand of PVJA010003993.1, from coordinate 65,464 downwards.
GCCATCTGCCAGGATCTGGAGCTGGGCGGGACCCCTGCCCAGTCAGTTTCCAGGCTTCCCTGGGATGGGGAGAGCAGAGCGGCCTGGAGCCCCCGGTTGTGCGGGGGCTGAGGCCGCTCTTGTTCAGCCTCACTAAGCTCAGCCCCACACCGCCCATAGCCATCCTGCTGAGACAAGGCGAGCACTGCAGGGGCCCCTAAGGGTCAGAGGATCTGTGCACCCAGGACTCACACAGCGTGGCGGCTGCAGGCAGGACCTGGGCCGGAAGCTCTCAGCGGCTGGGACTCTATGAGGCCAGGTGGGGGCCTCTCTGCCCCATCCTCCCTCTGCAGCTGCTGACTAGCACTCTAGTTCTGTCACTGTCCCACAAGACCCTCCTCGGCCCTGTGCCACAGCATACAGATGCCCTGTCCCCCTGCAGAATCCCCGTACTATCACATTACATTCAAAACACATACCGCATATATACACTCACACTCATGTGGCACATACACTGCACACACACTCAGGGCATACATACACAGGGTATACCACACATACCACACATTCGCAACACAACCTCGTTCGTATACACGTGCATGCCCACACACACACATAAGACACTTATATACACTCAAACTTACAATGTACACCATGCACACATTTCCACACTTGTGTTGTATGTCACACTCAACACATACCCATGTCATATACAGCACACACATAATATACACACCACACACACACACACACACACATTCACAGTAGACAGTGTCAGCGGCCACAAAGCCCGGATGATTTCCTCCATCCCTCACTCAGGCTCTTCAGGGGCCCAGTATCACACACAACTCGGCAGCACCCACATCTGTGAGATGCCAGGGGACAGGAAGTCACCACCAGCACACACAGACCGGTATGCTTATGTGTCCCTCCCTGCTGGCCTCCTCTGCACTGGTGCAGAGCCCTCACTCCCCAGGCGGCAAGCCCGCCCTACCCGGGGGTGCAGGGCTGAGATGGAGACAGCAGGGACAGCTTCCTGGAGACGGGGCTGGTGCCTCTGAGGCCGCGTCTGGAAGCTGGCGGCCATGAACCACAGTGAGCAGGAGGCAAGAAGACGCAAGCCAGGGCACCTTCTGTCTGTCCCATGGCCTAACTTAGTCCCATTACTCACATGCAGAGAACAAGGTGACACAGACACTGTTCCAGGCTTACTCACAGGAGTCTCTTCTGCTTGTGTCCTTCACAGGGAGTCTGAAAACCTTGGGGGCACAGGGACCACATGGAGACACAGCAGGTGTCACCATAATGCCCGCCCTGCTTGGAGCACTCCTGTAGCTGCTGCTGCTGTTGCGTGTGTGTGTGTGTGTGTGTGTGTGTGTGTACGTGTATCTGTGATTGTATGTGCATATCTCCGTGCATGTATGTAGCAGTGTGTGTGTATCTCTGTGTGTCTGTATCTTTGTATTTCTGTGTATGTCTCTGTATCCTTGTGTTTGTGTCTCTGTGTGCGTCTCTGTGCATCTATCTCTGTGTGTGCGGTTCTGTGTGGCTTTGGGCCCTCCCCATGTGGGAACAGCTGTGACACACTGTCGGGGCCAGCCTGTGTCCCAACAGGGCAGCTCTGTGATAGCAGGGCACACCCACACCATCAAGTGACAAGAGTCAGGTGGGGACAGAGCCACTGTGGTGTCAGAGTCCTGGTCAAGCAGTGGGGACTGACCTGTCCACTGGGCACCCCTCCAACAACCCAGCCCTGGGCTGATGGGCTGCTGCTGTGGTGACGCTTAGCTTTGTATAGACATTTCTCCTGCAGCAAATTAAATCACATCTGCTGGGCAGACATCCAGGCCCAGGGCAGCGGATGGAGCAGCCCAGCCTAAGGTACTGGCGGGCAAGCCTTCCTGCTGTGAAGCTCCGCGTCTGATAGGAAATCCAGGCTGGGCCAGGGTGCTTCCTTCATGGTCTGTCTGAGACCTCAGGCGACTTGGCCTTCCCTTCTGTGGCTGCCCCATGTGGCTCTGAGTTCCGGATCTGGGCAAACCCCTTCTGGGAACAGTGGTGGATGGGTAAGACATGTGGTCAGAGCTTCTATCAGCCTGTGGCCTGCACAACCAGCCAGGCAGGAAGGCAGGGACTTTGCCATCCAGCAGTGATGGGACAGAGGATCAAGGAGGCTGCCCAAGCAGGCTGCAGGGGTCTGGGTGGTGGGGCAGCCAGCAGCCATGAGACTCCCTTCTCTGGGAATGGCAGCACCATACCCATATCACTGCAGAGGCTGGTCACACATACAGGGCTGAGAGCAAAACTGAGGTGAGTGCTGCCCCACAAGATCTCTCTGCTCTCCAAGGGGAGGGCCAAGAAGAGGCTGCTGCCCTGGCCCCTTGATGCTAGCACAGGGATGCCCCCTCCCTTCATGAAGCCCTAACCTGGCCAGGCACTCTCACAACTTAGTGAGGTGTTCAGAGACTTCAAACATTTCTCTGGAAGCCTAAGGTCACTAGCTTCCACACTAAGTTCTGAGGTCACAAATGAAGCAAAATACGGTCCTTTCCCAAAGTTGTTCTGGGTATGAGGGGCAGGAGTGGCAAGTTGCCTCCATCTCCCACTAGGCCTCTCTACCCTATTCCCAGGCCCCACCCCACCCCACCCCAACACTATCCACTCCATTCTCCCCACAGGGCCTAGGCTGGAGATGCAGCCCTCCACTGGGAGGGCTGCAGAGAAGGAAATAACATGCTTGTCCTCCTGAAAACACAGAGTGACTCAGCAAGCTGAACAGAACTCCCACCAGGTGGTGACCCACCTACCCGCTCAGAGCCAATTTTCTGATGGTATGTGTGAGCTCCGAACAGGCAGGGTGCTCCATTATGTTCTAAAACTGTATAATGAAACCACTCCAAAAAACTTAGTGCCTAAAACAGCCCCAACAGCAGCAATAGTACTTATGCAGCTCATGAATATGCAAAGTGGACAGGGCTAAGGGGAGCAGATGCAGGCTAAGCGGAGCCAGCCTGCATCTGCTCCCCTGAGTGTCAGCTGGAGACAGACAGTAGCCCCCATCCAAGACCTCCATGGATGTCTAAAACCATGGATAGTGGACCTAGACTTTGAAATAGTGTTTTGATTTAACTGTTTTTGTTTTTTAAACTAAAGCTATATGAAGCTTGTGGATTAAAACGATAAATTTCTAAACTGAAAAAAAAAAAAAAAAAAAAGGAAGACATGGGATTGATTGTGTGCAGAAAACAACAGGAAGACCCCTCAAAACCCTCTGGAGTAGGCAGTGAGTGACTTTGGGGTCCTATGCATGTTTCTTCCTTGAGTATTGGATTTGCCCCTGGTTTTCTTCTCTTTATTTTACGGGAGGAGCAGTGAGTGGAGGCAGCAGAAAGAGAAGCCTCAGTTGCACAGGATGAGGTACTGGAGGACACTTAAGGGCCTCAGCGGGGCTGGGGGCAACCTCACGTGGCACCCTAACCACCTGTGAGCCAGGTTTTACAGCTTTGTGGAGAGAGGGGTGATAGGCTCAAACTCACCTTATGTTATTGAAATACACTTTCTCATGACAGCCTGGACATCAATAGCTTACTACCTTAAGACCCAGGTGACAAAACACCAAGTAGACTGGAAAACTGGGGACCTCAATGCATGACCCAACCCAGTGGGGCCTGAAGGGAGGCTGACCTGGATCGGAGACCAGAATGCCGCCCCTCTGGAATCGGGGAAGTAGAGGTGATGCCAGTGACAGCAGGGGAGGCTGATGGGAAAGAAAAGTAGCAGCCCCTGCCATGGCTCATTCTGCAACACACCTGAGACACTGTGGGGGGACAGGCAGGGACGCTGCATTATGCTGAAGTTGTGCAATGACAGTGGAGAGTGGAAGGTGGGTGCCAGTGCCCATGCCCATGTGTTCTCATTGGCGTCCACTGGGAGTTTGGAACTAGAAAGTTTTGTCTCCATGGAAACCTGAATGGAAATTTTAACGAAGTGATTGGAAAGGTTGGAGCTCAGAGTTTGTACAGGTTTCAGCTTCCTAGTTGGCTGGCTCCAAGGTATGATGACATGGCAGAGGGACACAACAGAGAAGAAACAGCTCATGGCTGGCAGAATGCAACAAGCAGTGAAGTAGTAAAGCAAGAATCTACCACAGCAGCCCTCTTTCTTTCCTTTGCTCTTTCCAAGCTACATGCCTGGGAAAGGTCCGTACCAGGATGGACCTTCCTGTTACACCCAAAACTGTGCCAAACCAATCAGTGGCCTAATTTCATCATCACATAGCCTAGATCCCAGCACCACACAATCCCCACATCACACAGGCTAGATCCAGCCACCTCTGGAAAGCTGTACCTATGACCACAGGAGGCTTGCGGGGCCTCTAGACAAAAGCCATAATACCATATGCAGTTCCAGCACACGTTGGTTGATGCTTCTATGTTAATGGGTGAAAGTAAAACAACAAAGACCTGTTAAAACTTCACTCTGATTGATTGGATGAGTGGCCTCTTCGCTGAATCAGATAGAAGTTTTCAAATACATGGAAATTTTTTTCACTTTTAATATTATTGTTTTGTTTTTGCAGTACTGGGGATTGAACTCAGGACTTTGCACTTGACAGGCAAGCACTTATTCTACTGAGCTATCTCCCCAGCCCCCACTTTTTATATTATTTACAATATAATAACTATAGACATGACAATATTACATTTTATCTGCATCATTCACATTTTTGCAGGCTTTTTTTTTTTTTTCTTTCTAGGTATTTAGTACAGGGTCTCAGTGCACAGATAGAACTGGTGGTGATCCTTCCTGTTGGTTAGCCTACCAAGCGCTGGGATTACAGGCGCGAACCACCATGCCCAGTCGTAATTGCAGTCTCAACACACCTGGCTGTGGGGCCTGTGTGGCTAGAGATTGAATCCTGGTCGCTGTCTGCCTAAGCAGGAACTTTAATCTGCTGAGCTATCTGGCCAGCCCTTTTTGCAGTGATTTTCTAGACTAAACAATCAACAAAACAAAATGCTAGCTGTGATGCATAGTGTCCACGGTGTGAGTATTCTCCCGACTGCTGATGCTGGGCAGCCAGTGGGACGTGCAGGAGCACCGGTACCAGAACAGTGCACGGTACACGCCACTAGCTCACATAAATAATAGAGAAATACTTAAGAAGCTGTGAGATTTTTTTTTTTTTTGTCTTTTTGAGACAGGGTCTCGCTATGCAGTTGAGGCTGGTCCTGAACTCACTTTGAAGCTGTGAGATTTGAGCACTTCTTAACCTATCAACTGGCTCACGGAATCCCTGAGAATTCAGTAGTCCTTTCTCAGAGTGTGTTGAAAGTGGTCCCAGTCCACTGTGGACTTAAACCCAGGACCTCGGACTCCGAGGCCCATGTTGAGGCCCCGTACTGCTCTGCTGGACGCATTAGCAGTCCCCAGCCATCATCCTGGCCGCTATCACTGGGTCATGCTCTCCTGCGTTCTTCCTTGGCCCATTTGTCTTCAGTAGGCCTGGGCAGGGACGAGGGAGCTGAGGAAGCAGATGCCAAGTGCCTTAGTGGGCTGCACTGCCCTGGATCCCAGGCCCTAGAGAGTTCCTAAGCCTGAGGCACAGATATATATAGTTCCCCACCTGCAGCATGGCAAACCTGCTCAGCGTCACCCACAAAAGCTAGAGCTGTGTTCAGACTATAACCCAGGCCTCCTCAGTCCTCTGCAGGCCACAGGACAGCCATAGCCCTGGGGACCTCAGCCAGCCATGTCATAGTTCACTTCTGGAACTACGTGAACAAGGAAGAGGTCCTGTAAATTGCACAGATCGTGACACCGTGTCTGATTTTGTTGTTGCTGTGCCTGTGGGGACCCTCTTACAGGGTGCTGTAGTCTGAAAAAGGAGGGGCTGCAAGACTGGACAAGACCCCTCCTCACAATCCCATGACCTAAGGTGGTTGCTGCTAGCTATGCTGTACAATTTATAATTTAATTAATTAAAATCAAGAAAAATGTGAGATGTAGAATTTTAGGTACAATAGTCACATTTCAAGTGTTCAGCTGCCACATTTGGCCAGTGCCTATCACACAGCATAGCGCAGACCCGGAGCCTCTCCATTATAAGAGGAAGTTCTACAGGGTGGCACTGGGCTTTAAAGGAAGCCAGATAAAGTGGAATACAAACATCACCCAGCTGGCATTCAGCCAGATGCCTGCGAGTGGCTTAGGTGGGAGAAAACCCTGAAGGCTCAACTCACCTCTGCCCATACCTAGCCCAGCCTCCATCTGCCCCCTCTAGCCCCAGGCCTGAGCACACGCTTGCCTCTTTTGCTTACTTCTCTCCAGCTGCCCGACTGGAGGCTCTGGGTGGAGGCTGTGGCTTGTGCAGACCTGCAGAGAGCTGACCAGGAGCCAGCAGGCACGGGAGCAGCAAGCCTCCCTCAGACAACAGCGCCTGCAGCCTGCCTGCCCACATGCTAGCGATGAGCTCCCACAGGACAGTCCTGAAGATAAAATCATAGCGCGCTAGAGAGGGTGTTGGGGAGCAGCCTGCTGCAAGCGTTCCCTGGTGCTTTCTGAAACGGCACCTTTGATGTGCCTCCGAGTCTTTTATGTCAAGGCGTCCTCTGCCAAGGACCCCATGTGCTGTTTGCACTGAGGTTTTCCCTTTATTCATTTCTTAATTCATCTCATTAAACTCGTTCTGTGTGGGGCAGAAGAAGCCCAGCCAGAGAGCAACACTGCACAGTTTATGGGTTGGGGGTGCAGCTGGGGGAAGAGCTTTTGCTCCTCTGCCTGCCCTTCAAGCCCCCATGCCTTGCATGTTATATCCCTAGAATCCTTTAGGGCTCACATAGCCTTCTTGTGAGTAAACATAAACTTCTTATGCAATCCTAAAGGGACCCTAGCCGGGCGTGGTGGCACACGCCTATAATCCCAGCACTCGGGAGGCTGAGGCAGGAGGATCAGTGAGAATTCAAGACCAGCCTGGGCTACAAAAGTGAGCTCAAGGCCATCCTGAACTGTACAGTGAGACCCTGTCTCAAAAAAAAAAAAAAAAAAAATCCTAAAGGGACCCATTAGAAGCTTCAGAGAATCCTTTTAGAAGCTCACGAGGTGGCCTGTGTACCCTGTCTGCTGAGTACACTGTGAGCCCATTGCAGCAGGGGCTTGGTTTGTATTGTTTGTGTATATCCCAGCTGGCTGACACATAGTAGGGCCTTAGTAAGTATTTGCTTAATTTATAAATGAATACAGACAAACTCACAGAGAAAAAACTCCAAAGGCCCCGAAGAATGGCCACTAGGAAAGGAGGCCAGTACCAGGGTAGCTGACCCCTGAGCAGTCTTGCTGGGTAGAGGGACACAGACCCAGTAGGCATGGGAGAACCCAGGACCAGGGTTCTGATAATGTCAACAAAGGAGATGTCTGGAACACATGTAGGTGGCAACGACCTGAAACTGCACAGACAGTTCACAGCCTGTCCTGGGCACCAGTGCTGAGACAGAGCTGAGAGTTCTGACCTTGTGGGGTATAGAAGCTTTCTAGTTATTTGCCAGTTTCATCTCAAGCTGTATTTCTTCCTTTCCCTCTCTAGCATTGCGCCCCTGTCCAACCTGTAGGAGCTCTGTAGAGATCTGGCCCATCTAGCAACCCAGCTCCAGAGCTAAGATTACAAAGAAGCCAGCTGGATTCTCTGTGACCTACCCAAACTCCACTGCAGGAAGAGGAGGGACAACCAGCTTGTGTGTGTGATAACTGCAATTTGTGCTCTAAGGGTGATTATTTAATACATTAATTCAAACTCTAGAGATGAAGTATAAGGACTTCAGTTTTTTTGTTGTTGTTGTTTTTTAGTTTCTTTGTTTGTTTTATTTATTTATTTATTTATTTATTTATTTGTCTTTTTGAGACAGGGTCTCATTATGCAGTTAAGGCTGGCCTTGAGCTCACTTTTGTAGCCCAGGCTGGTCTCGAACTTGCACCAATCCTCCTGCCTCAACCTCCCAAGTGCTGGGATTATAGGCGTGAGCCACCATGCCCGGCTGTTTTTTGTTTATGTGTTGTTGTTTTGTGTGTGTATGTGTGTGCAGGGTCTAACTACACAGCCCAGATTCATAGCGATCCTCCTGTTTTCAACCTCCCTAGTGCTGGGATTATAGGTGTGTTTCACCAAACCCAGACTTCATTGCTGGCTCAGGACACCCAGGATTGAACCCTGGACCCTGTGCTTACCTAAGCAAGTGCTTAGTCTGACAAGCTATCTCACTGGCCCTGAAGCACAAGGACTTCAAATGTAGTTATCCAATTCTACTTCCTCAAAATTCATTAGCTAGCATTAAAAAGATCCTAGATGAGTTGTGTAAGACATACGTCTGGCTGAAAAATTGATTTTTCATCATTGCGACTAAATCAATGGAAAGGAGGGAAGACGGGTTCAGGCTCCTGGTCACAGAAGTTTCAGTCCATGGCAAGCTAGCTCCATTTCTATCAGATCTGGAGATGGGCAGGAACATTATGGTGATAAGGTGTAGCACAGGAAAGCTACTCACAGCATGGAGCCAGGAAGCAGAGAGAGAGAGAGAGAGCCAGAGGGCAAGGGAATAGGGACAAGATGAAGTCCCCAAGGGAGCACTCTCAGGAGCCACTGCTTCCACCTATGCTTTACCTCCTCAGGTGTTACCACCTCCTAATAATGCCATCAAATCATAAATCAAGGAGAATCAGTCCAATCCTGGCATTAGACCCTTCATGTCACAATCACCTTTCTAAGGCTTAGTCAAAGTCTCTTGTTGCTGAGACAAAATACCTAATGCCCAGAACCAAGGAAGCAAGCTTAGCTTAGCTCACAGTCTATGGAGGTTTCTGTTTGTAATCAGTTGGAACCAAGTCAGGGCGGCATGGCACAGGAGCAATGGTTCAAGGCAGCAGCCAACAGCAAACACAGCAAGACCAAAACTAGGTGAAAACAAGCTTCTTTTCCTCCTTTGTATGGTATACAGCCTATCCACCCACACTAACTCTGTTCCCTCTTCCACAAATTCAGGAGGTTTACAAAGTGAGGACCCTGGCCTTCTGCTAAATTAAACTTCTAAACTTCTCGACTTAACACAGTGTATCACTGATAACAGCCCCTCAACTGAAGGCAGGGCTTTTAGCACACAACTTTTGTGGGATTTGTTAAACCCGAATCATCATGGCTGGGAGGATGGCATAAGCATCTGTCTACATCATTGCTTAAACAAGACTCCAGCAAAGCTGGATACCTGCTCCCTTTAGACTAGTGCATCAGAGCTATTCATTTTGGTCGGGGTCCCTTTCCCACCGGCCAAGTTTGCTAGAAGGCTCTGTCTCTTTGTCCAACTAGAGGTTTTTCTGGTCCTCCTGAAAAAATCTCTGGGGTTCTGGATTTCTCATGTGAGCAAGTGACAGAGAAAGCAGATGCCTTTGAATCCAGTGAAGAAGATTCCAGGATTGGTCTGTGCCTGTTTGCTATTAAGGGTGTGTTACCCTCATCTATGCATTGCTTTCCTAGTAATGTGCTTCTGTCCAGCGAGGGTGAGGACCTGAGGATAGCTCCCACCTAATCTTTGGGGGTACACATGTTTTTCTAAGGATCTGATAATCATTAAACATCCAAGTTGGTTGAAATCAGGCATCTAATAACAGGATCTAGACAAATTGAAGAACAGATTAGGACTGCTTTCCCTTCTTTCAAGATCTGTGTATCTTTTTCATATCTTTCAGGCAGACCACATAACTCCTGGGCACCAACGCTGTGAGCTGTTAAACAGCCAAACCACTTGCAAGAGCAAAAGGCCAGGGACAAAATATACCCTTCAAAAACAGGGTCCGGTGACCTCTCAACCACATTGGCTGAGATCTGAAGACAGTGCTGATTACATAAATGGACAATAGAGTGAAAAGGAGCTTAGAACTTGTTCTTGTCCGTCCACATAACAAGCACCTCTACAGCCACGCTGGCACCAACACTGTGTCACACTTCTTTCTGCCCTACTAATCTTTTCCATCACACAGGGTCTCGGGGCCAGGAACATAATTCTGTAGTACCCGAAATTCCTAAGGTATATCATCAGGCATGAATGTTCCAAGAGCCCATTGAGATGGAGAGGCCTGAAGGGAATGGCCATGGAGCCCTGGACACCACCCGGGCAGAATGCTTGCATGCTGGGGATCAGTGGCTCCCACAGAGGTTTCTGGAACTGTCACACAACAGCCTTTACTAACTTTCCTGCACTGAGTATGAGCATTTCTGGTCTAACCAACATGTTCCCATACACACACACATACACACACACACACACACACACACACACACTGGTCCTGGAGTTGCACTGGCTGGCTTCATGGGTTTTTCCCAGCTGTTAATTCCATGGTTGGCTCCCTCCCGGATGTCCCATAAATGACCCAGGGGGCCCAACGGTGAGCTGCCCAACTCCAGGGACTCATCCTTAGATGTATCTCTGAAAACAAATCAAAGCCTGTAAACAGCCACGACTCCTGCAGGAGACAAGGGCTCCCCTGTCAGGGTTCTTAGCCTCAGTCCCTGGCACCTCCCCACTGTGGCTATCCTTTTCAGCTAACAGCAGCATCAAGGACAAGCTTAGAATGCGAAGAGAAAGATTCCAGACTCCCCTAACCACTGTAGCTTTCCACCCAAAAATGCCAAATAAACAAATACTATTAATTTAAAAAAAAAAAGAAGGAAGGGCCGGAGAGATAGCTCTGTGGCACAAGTGCCTGCCTGGCAAGTGCAAGGTCGTGAGTTTGAACCCCGGTGCCACACACACACAAAAAAAGTTAACAGAAAGAAGTCAGGGAGGGGCAAGTGTGCTGCTCCAAGTCTCTGCATGGCTAAGGGTTCTCAAGCCCCCTGTGTCTCAGGGGTGCTAGGCTCCTGCTCTGCATGTGCGCACTCTTCCTGCCTCCTCATAGGGCAAGGATTCTCTGGGGGCCTAGCAGATTCATTCCAGAGCCTCCCTTCCCCCATCCACAGAGCACGTCAGCGGATATGGGCAGAACCTAATTGCCTGACAAGTTCAGATTTGCGTCTTTGATCTGAAAACCTGGCAGTGCTGGGTGGCAGAGAGAACATGCGACTCAAGGGCAGGGAGACCTGAGGATCATGTGACCTTGGACTGTGGACCCCAACACCTCACATAAGTGCGTGCACACCCACACACACACACACACAAAACACACACACACACACTCCTTGAGGCTGAGCGCTGTAACCTGGGAAATGGAGAGAGGTGCACCCTGCTCACAAGAGAACACATGAGGGGCTTAGGCCTTGTGCACGTCTGTGTGGCCTAAACTTGTCAGCCAGTCACCTTCCTTCAAGTACTAGTCCAGTCTCTATTTCGGACATGGGAGTTTTTGGTTATTGGCTTACTAAGCACTTTATGTATGTTCTAATCCTTACAATAGCCCTACATAGATAACATTAGCAAAAGCAGCTCTTTGCTGGCAGGAACCTGAGGAGTTTGAGCATTGAGGCCTACACTCCCAGGAAAGCCACCAAACTGCCTTGAGCTCCTAAGAAAGGAAACCTACAAAGGAAGACCCCTTGATTCCCTCCAAAAGACTTACTGAGTTCCTACTAAGGAGCTAGAAGAGGCAGTGTGAGCCCCTTCAGGACGTATATTCTGTGGGGCACAGGAACCAGAGCCTCCGGCCTGCTGGGGAACACTACTGGGATCTCGCAGAGGAGGCCCTGCCCTGTCAAGTCTCACAACTCATGCCTGCCAGGGTGTTTGGACAATGATTAACCAGCAGCGGGCAGGCCGGTGCAGGCTAGGGCAGCATTGCGGCCGGCAGTGAGCTCACCCCTTGCACAATGTCCCCTGCACCCACCTGCCTGCCTGGCTGGGGCCGCCACAGGAGAAAGGAAGCCTAGTCAATGTGAAGACTGCACTCTGCATTGTGATGGGACCAGTGTTTCAGGGACCTCTCTCCCTGTGTCCCCCCCGAGCCCACTCTACCAGGCTGTAGTCAGAGAATCAGCCCATGTTGGACTGGAGATGCCACTCATCCTTGCTTTAGGCCATGTTGGGCCGGGAGCCTGGCACTGGGCCCACCACACCTCACCCCCAGGTTCCATCTGGCCCATTGCAGACATGTACACCCCACATCTCAGCCCCCCAGGGCCTCTTACCTGACAGCACCTCAGTTCCTGTGGGCCCAGCCCATGAGGTGGTGGCAGTGGTGATCTCACACTGAGACAGAGCCAAGTCAGCCTCCACCTCTGTCCGCTGTACAGCACAGGGCCTCTTGTTTGTTTGTTGAACGGAGCACTGAAGTCCTTTGTTATGAATAAACTCTGTGCCTTTTCAGGGCTGGCTTTGAAGCTTCAGGAGCTGGGAAGTCTGGTCTGAAAAGCTGGTGTGTGCGTGGGGGATGTGGAAGACAATCGTCTATGACTGTGGGCTGGGGGCGCCATGGCCAAGGCCGTGGTCTCATTCTGCTTGCGCACCAGTTCCCAGGATTCCAAGCAACTGCTCCCTCCCGGTCTGACGGGGGTGTTAGCTGATCCGAAGGACCACCTTGCCTGCCTGGGTGCCCCTCTGGGAGCCCAGGAGTCTGGTTACCAAGGCCCAGGTCCTCCTAGAACTCAGGGACATGTCACTCTAAAAAAGGTCAAAGCTTTCCCTAGAAGTTGTATTATACTTTTTTCACAGAATCTAAGTCATAGATACCTGCTTACTCATCCAAAACCCAGACTTGGAAGACCTGCATATGCCGGCAGCCCCAGGAGGTTCTCTTTGCCGGATGGAGAGAAGAGAAGGTGCTCTCGCATTGGGGCTTGAACCTGGGGGCATCCAGACACCACACGCAGTGCCGCGGTCCATACCGGCTGTGGCTCCTCGGCACAGCGGCGCTCATGCTGAGCAGTTACGTGTACTTACTCATCGTATCCCACAGGCCTCACAGGAAGCCTGTGAAGCAGATCGCTTCCTGGCCACTGTGTAGAGATGGGTGACCTGAAGGTATAGAGATATTAGCAACTGCCCAAAGACATGGAGCTAGCCGGTAGTGGGCCACTCTGTGCTGCTGCCTTGGGGGGATGTGTGTGAGGGACGCAGGGCAAAGGTGACTTCCTAGCAGAATTGAGAGAGGAGTGAGGGGCCTGTGCCTGACAGAGGAGTACTGGGCAACCAGAGGAGAGGGTCTGGGGAGCCTGCAGAGTACAACAGGTAGGTACCTCCAGCCCCTTAGGACCCTGATTTCCTCTCGTCATGTTAGGAGTGCTGTGGGGACTCTAAATAAAAGGCTGGAGATCTTCCCCTCTTCTTTGAGTGCAGGAGGAACTCTCAGGAGCCTGAGATTAGGAGTGACCCCAAAGCAGGAATGACTCCACAGGGGCCAGGGAGATAGCTCAGTGGCACAAGTGTCTGCCTGGCAAATGCAAGGTCCAGAGTTCGATCCCTGGCTCCCCCCACCCACTCCCCAAAAAAGAAATGACTCCACAGCAAGTTGAGAAGAACTCTATTCTCAGAGTCTCATCTATTAAGGTTAAATAAAGCCAGGGCTGCCATCCAGTGACTTTGATGAGAGAAACCAGAAGCCAGGGAAACAACAGGAGGAGCACTTGTGTTGGGGAACAGAAGGGCTTGGTCCAAATCTTCCTTCAGCCACCCGTGTCTGCAGCTTGCAGGAAGTAGAGGGTCAGGTTTAGGCTCTCCTCCAGGACTATCCAAGCACAGGGGCAAGACTGTGTGTCAGGGCTCAGGGGCTTAACTCTTCCAGGCCTCTCCAGCCTACCAGTCCTTCGCAGTCAGTCGCCCTTCTGATTACACTGTCCTTCCAAAAGCAAACACTTGATTGGATGTTTTTCCACTGAGTCACTGTTCAGTTTGCTTTCTCCCAGGAAATCAAACACTCTGGCTTTGCCCCTCCACCATCTGACCATGGTCATGCATTGCTCTCTCATGGGATGGGCTTTCAAGCCTCTCTGCTCTTTCCCACCCACAGAATACCATGCAGTTAGTCGCAGGAGGGGCTGAGCTCAGCACAGCCTTGGTGGCTTATCTCACATTCACTGCCTCCAAGGGAGTGGGAGTTTGCACAGCAAGGTTCTCCATTTGCCCACGAGGATTGCCACATCTACAGGACCAGTATTCATTACTGTCTGGCCAAGGACTGATTCAGCTACATTGCTTCACAGGAGCCCAGCAGGCAGAGACAGCTAATGCTTTGGGTAATGCAAGTCTGACCAACTGATGGAGCTAGATGGCCGTACCTCTAATGGGGATGGCTGGCTAGACTTTAGCCTCTGTGGGCCAACACAGAGCCAGGATCCAGAGGACAGACCCCTGGCCTTCCTTGACTCATTGGGTAATATTGAGACTAGGTCAGACTCAGGAAGGAAAGCCTTTCTTCCCAGAGAACCCCAGGTGCCACCATGGGAGTAGATCTCAGCACCCCCCAGGGGCTGGTCCAGCACATGTTCATATGGGACACAGGAAGTACAAGTCAGCTGGGTGCTGGGGCTGGGACCTCTCTTCTCTACCTGTGGAGTAACTGTTCAGGATACTACACAAGAAGTCAAGGCAGCCATGTTTCAGCCAAAGTGTTTTCCACCTCAGACTCTCTGCATAGTTCCCATTAACTTGTGGGTAAGGCCAAGGTGGGCCCCACGGGCTGTGTCCACTAGGGTGCAGACTATCAGAACAGCCAAGGGAGTCCAGGAATGGAGCAGACACAGCCTCTGCGGAAAGCTTACTGGTCTGGCGAGAGAGCTCAGTGGGCTAAGCGCCTGCTTAGGCAAGCTCAAGGACTAGGTTTGACCCTTAGCACCACGTACCTCGCTGGCCACAGCCCTGGGCATGCTGAATCTGGCCATGGAGTCCAGGCATGGCTGGTGCACACCTGTCATCCCAGTACTAGGGAGGCAGAAAACAGGAGGATCACTATGAGTCTGAGCTGCATAGTGAGACCCTATACCAAATACATTAAAAAAGAAAAGAAAGCTTACTGAGTTTCAGAGACTCTTATAGTGAGGTGTGGACCACCCAGCACAAACAAGATGGTATTGAACAAGAACACTGAGAGTGGTAATCAGTCACTTAATGGAGATTTTTCCAAGGCTGTTGCTAAGGAGGGGCCGGAAAGAGCCTATGCTCAGCCCACACCACCACCATGGCCCCATGCCTACAGGAAGGTGGCAGCCGCAGTCCTCACAGAGCGGCCTCGGGCAGCCTCACTGAGGGGCTCTTTTCGACCCAACCAGTTCCGGGCAGGAGCACAGGGCAGCTTCACACACACACACACACACACACACACACACACACACACACACACACACACGAGCTGAGCACTGGGCTCCCAGGACCCTCTCCAGGATGTGTTTTCCTTAGTGCCCCAAGGAGGGAAGTGAAAGGCCCTTTCCCTGTGGGGCTTCCCTCACTATCCTCAAAGTTACCAACAGTTTCTTTGCAGGGAACTTAGAAGAGCCTAAGAACCCTGGGGCCTGGCCTTTGGGGCATAAGGTGGTGCTCTGCTTGAAGATGTTGGGTTTAGGCTTATTCTTACCTTGCAGGGGATACTTTTGAGGAGAGGTCAGGAGCCCCACAGCTCATTTGAATGGGAAGTTCTCAAGTCACGTCAAATATTCCATGTCACAAACCCTCTATTTAACCTCTTTCCAGGAAGTCATCCAAGGCTAGGTGGAGGAGGGGCCCAGCGGTGTAACTGTCACAAGTCAGAGGCATCCCAGGGCCCATCCCTTCAGTGCACGAAAGCCTTTCTCCCCAGAGAACCGCTCCACCTCTTGTCCTCACAGAGCACAGGCAGTGCAAGCCAGCCCTGCACTGGGGCCTGGACCTCTCTCCTCCACCTGAAGAGTAGACGTCAAGAATACCTCACTTTCTAAGGATACGCCTAGGTAACCCATGTTTCAGGCAAAGCCTTTTCCATCTCAGACTCATGCAAGAAGCAGTCTTCCCACTGCACAGCTCCCAGCAGCTCCATGCTCTCCGTGTGCTCATGAAGAGACCACCGCCAACTGCAGGGGCTCCAGGGAAAGGGGAGGAGGGGGCATCCAGCAACAGTGATCTGAGGAGGCAGGTTGGGGAGCTAAGAATGTTCTGGTGTTCAGGACCAGGGAGGCAGAGGAATCAAAACACAGCTGCTGAGAAAGTTCTACGACTGGAGAAAGCGGCATCCAGAACTCACATGTGAGGAGAAGGGAGAGGAAGAAGGCACCAAACAGCTGTCACCTCCAAGAGGTACAGAGTGGGTGGGGGACAAACTTCCTCCATGCGCTGACAGCGGAGTGACTAACCCTCACAAGAAATTGCCCAGGAGCTGGAGGGAATGGCGGGAAGGCAGGCTGGGAGTCAGGGCTCAGGGGTATTTCCCAGCACCACCCCTGACTCACAGGAGCCCGCGTCATCACAGCCCACTGCGTCCTTTGTGAGTGGTTGCTGCAGAGATATGGCTCTTATAGACCCACTTCCAGGGACACTGGGCTCTGGGCTTCTTTCTGCCTCCTACCGACTCAGCATCTGCCTGACCTTGGTTCGTTCTCTGTCCTGGTCCTCTGGACAGTCTGCCCCACAACCCCACCTGCTACCCACGAGCACCTCTCCTGAGGAAGCTCTGGCTGATACAACAGGAGGGCTCCACACACTCCTGGAAGCTTGGGGCCCAGCTTCCACTGGCCCAAACCTTGCGTTTGATGAGTCCTCCTGCAAGACTGTGTTGACATGGGCAGGGCCCCAGAACAGGTGGAACAGGGCTAGGCACACAGTTGGGGCTCACAGGGCCTTAGTGCTGGGTGACTGGGTGCCCAGCCCAGCCTCTACTCCAGGCAGCCCCAGGACTCCTTCCTAAGGGTTCAGTCCTCCCCAGATCTGAAATGCAGTGCCTCCACCTGGCTTCTGGATTCCTCAGGCCCCAGGCAAGGCCCCGAGCCTTGGACCCACCCAGTAGCCTCTGCAGTCCCTGGCTTCCTCTCTCCTCCCCTCTGGGCAGAGCTGCCCTTCTATGAATCAGTAACTGGGGGCAGAGGGACAGAGGACTGGCCTCAGCCTCAGGCGAAGTGGGGTGGGGGGGCCTCTTCTCTAGGGTACAGACGGTCCTCCTCAGATGCCAGGCTTAGAGACCAAGTGAAGCACTGGTCTCTAGACAGCCACTTTTGCACAAAGAGTGCTGGGCTGAGACTGGGAGAGCTGGGGAAGCCAGGGTCTCCTCCCCCAACAAACAAATCTTCCCTCTCTGAACATCAGCTTTGAGGGCGGGGGGGCCTCAGAATCCTCACAGCCCCAGGACCTCCTGAAATCCCCCTGGCCAGAGAGACACCAGGGGACTCCTGTGCCCTTAGGGCATGCCTACTGTCCACAAGAGCTGCTGTGATGAAGCTTTGAAACCAGACAGTCCTAGGTTCAAATCCCACTCCACCTCTGACCAGCCTGTTGTGCAGTTCTCTAAATTTGGTTTACACGGGGGCCCAGCAGGATGGCTCAGTGGTCTAAAGCACCTGCTTAGGAAAAGTTTGGGCGGCTGCAGGGACCGCAGTTCATCCCTCAGGGCAGGCTGAGCTGGCCATAAAAATAAATAAATAAACAAACAAAAGTTCTGAAACAAGAAAAAATAAAATCAAATAAAAATAAAAATTTTAAATAAATAAATAAATTTGGTTTACACATGAGAAGTGAGGAAGGAAAACACTAGGGTCTCAAAGTGAGGCTATAACACCGTGCTATTCCCCAGGACTTAGGCCGAAGGGCCAGTGGGCAGAGAGGGTCGGGCTCTGGGAACAGTGCTCACCTTCCAAGGGCTAGAAGGCACCAGACCTCGCTCAGGGCTGGCCAGCTGGGCCAGCTCCTCTGCACAGGGGACTCTGGATATACTGTGGCTGCTGCCTAACTCAGGGGCGGAGTGCAGGCTGGGACCACATGGCCCCCAAGGGAAGCCCTTGGCTGGGCCGCCTCCTGGGTGGTGGCTGGGCCGCAGCTGTCCTGCGCCTTTCATCTCCAGATGCCTGGGCCTCCCTACCACATGGTGCCCAGAAGGAGTCAGGGCTTCTCCTGCTGGAGGCGGCCGGAGGCAGCACGGCTGGGGAAGAAGGGCCTCCCAAAGCCCTTGAAGCTCGAGGATTTCAGCTTTCACAGGGACCCTCCAGACCCTTCACATCCTTTCAAGGGGTGTTTATTAACTGGGAATGGGGAGTAGGGTAGCCCATGAGTGGGTAAGGGTGGAGAGCAACGGAGCATCGGACGAATTGGCACACACGAAGTCCTCCCCATCTGCCACTGAAGCACACGCACCAGCAGCCTGGCCACCCTGTCCGGCTGCCTTCATGACCACGTGCCCAGACTAGTAGGTACTGTTTCTTTCTTTTCTTTTTTTTTTTTTTTTTAAGAATTTTTTATTTTATTTATTTATTTTTTTCTTGTTTCAGAACCTTTATTTGTTTATTCACTTATTTTTATAGCCGGCTCAGCCTGCGCCCTGAGGGCAGGGCTGGCGTAGCATGTGGTGCAGGGGATCCAACCATGGTCCCTGAAGCCGCCCAAGCTTTCCCAAGCAGGCGCTTTAGACCACTGAGCCATCCCACCGGGCCCCGTAGGTACTGTTTCTAATCACACAGAGGTTCATATGTCCTGCAAGCCCTGGGACTAGGCCTGGGGTCACTAGTACTGGGCAGAAGAGGGTGAACACAGCATACAGAAGGTGCATGACAATAAGAGGGAGCGCAGTTCAAAAATCCACATCCTCCAGTGCCTGAGCATCCTTCTCACACCCACCCCATCCACCTGGTGTGTGTTGGCTCCTCCAGTCGGGAACCCAAGTGCTGGACCAGGCTGGCCAGGACCTTTGCAAACAGCCTAAGGGAAATGTCCTCTCACTCACAGCAGTCCTGCCCCCTGGGACCTCCAAGAGAAGGGGAAGTTTGGAGCTTACTCTGCAAATCTCCACAGACTAGACCCATCCAAGGTTCTAGCAGCTGAGTGTCCCCCCTTGGGATTTCAGCAGTCCTTTCTTTCCCCCCACAGACCCTGGGCAGCAGGAGGGAACGGGGTAAGGGATCAACCTTCACACTTCATGCATTCTTGTCAGTTACCCCAAATGCACGCCTCGTACCCTGCACAGCAGACTCTGGGGAAGACCTGGGAAACTCAGGACAGGACACACTGCAACCCATGGGTGGGCATGTGTGCAGCCGGCACTCGGGGAAGGTGATCCCGGGGAGCCGCTTGCTCGAGGAGCCTGTGGTGAGGTCTTCCATAGCCCATCTGCCTCTGGCTTCTCAAGTTCCTTGCCCAGTGCTGGCTCAGGATCTAGAGAAAAGAGTGAGTGTAGGAAAGGAAGGAAGGAGAGGACGGAGCACGTATTCTCTCCCCACCCACTGCAGTCCCCATCTCAGGGCCTGGCTGGCTGGCTGGCAGCACCCAGGTGTTTTTCATTAAGGGTTTTATTGCAGATTCTCAGGCTCTGGCAGAGGAAGGCTGCAGGGCTCCCTAATCCTCCACCCCACCCCCAGGCAGAACCCCCCAGCAGGAGTCAGGTTACCAGGCAGGGCCTGTCCTCTCTCCCCACTGCCCCATCCTTCAGGAGGTCACCCGGCTCCTTCCCTTCCACCTTACTTCCCACTGCAACAGCAAGAACACTCTTCCTGGAAACACAGCTGTTACCCCAGCCTTGGATTAAAACCCTGTGGAGGCTGCCCGCTGCCCTCAGCCCTGCCCTATATACTTCCGGTTCAACAGTGAGCTCTGATTTTAGCTCTTGCCCATTTCCATGGTGTAAATTTCCCATTATGGTCAACTTCCGACCACAATGGACCACAATGTGAAGTTAGCTCTCAAGAGCCAGTAGGAGCCACCATCAGCTTGGCCCCTGCACACTTGGCCTGGGACATGTCACTCTCGTCTACTGGTCCCTGGTATCCCTACAGACCCAGCCCTCATGGCTTTCCCCTCCCACCCACCCCTACCCTGTGGCTGAGAGCCTTGTCCTTACGCAGTGTGCCTCTCCTCAGGCTCCACCTGGCCAGCCCTTGTGAGAGTCCCTACTCGGCTGCCTCTTGCTCCAGGAAGATTTCTCCATCAGTGACTGAAGGGGCTGCCATACAGTCCTTCCATGCTGTTTAATAACTCATGTGTGGGTCCAGCGGGATGGCTCAGTGGTCTGAAGCGCCTGCTTGGGAGAGCTTGGGCGGCTTCAGGGACCGCGGTTCGATCCCCGGCACCACATGCTGCGCCGGCCCTGCTCTTGGGGCAGGCTGAGCCGGCCATAAAAATGAGTGAATAAACAAACAAGGGTTCTGAAACAAGAAAAAAATACAAATAAATAAAATTAAAAAAAATAATAATAACTCATGTGTGTCCTTGCTACAGAACTGAGGGCCCCTCAGGGCCCAGCCTGCATCCCTGTTGGTCTCTGACCCAGAAGTGACTCAGTGAAGCAGGTAGGCTGCACACAGAGCACAGAGTCGCAGAGAGGCCTGGTGCCTGCTGCCTTCTAGGCCAGCTTTGCCCAAGGCTGCAGGACAGAGAGTGTGCCCCATGTTCACCCTCCCCCCTTTTGGGAAAGCCTGGCTCCAAACTTCTGGGTCTGAGACATCAGGAATATAGGCCACAGAGCTGCTTGGGTGGAGAGCGGGCAGGCCACTGCAGCCCTAGGGTTTGTGTGCTTGGGTGCGGGCTCCCCTGCTGGAGCCTCAGCATCACCTGCTGGTGGAGCACCACGCCTGGGACCGGGAGGACTGCTCCCCAACTGTCTACAGAGGCCCTGGCCAGAGTGAGTCAGCAGGGGACACAGGGCGTGGCACAGGCCACATCTCCAGGTTGGCTCAGTAGCTGTAGGAAGTAACACCCCGGCCTCAATCTGCTCATCCGTGAAGCAGGGACCTTTTCTAGTTGTGAGATCCCAGGAATAATGACTATTACTTGCACCATGCTTCCAAATGTCCACAGTAAAATGCTAGTAGTAACAAGCACGACTTTTATTTTGAGCTGCACAGCCCTGGTTATCAGGTAAGACCTCTCAGTCCATTTCACAGATGAGACAATAGAGGTCCTGAAGAGCTGTCATATAGGGCAGGGTCTCACACCAAAGCTCTTGGTCCTGCCACTGCTACTGCATATCCCCAAGAAAGGGGAAGTATGTGCAGGCCCAGGCAAATTCCAGGCATGTCAGAGGTGGTAGTTACTCATAATTACCTATAATCCTTCTGGGCAGCAATTAGTAGGACAGTGCATTTTCTGAAATCTCTTTCAAAGCCACACCTGAACCTAAAGGTGGGCACCGGCGTTATTGGTTCTTAAATGAGGAAACTGAGGCCTAAGCTGGTAGGAGGTTTGGCCCTGTCCCTCAGGTATGGACGCAGGGCTGGGCAGGACACCTGGTTTGGGTGGCAGGTCTGCCCTGCCCTCCATGTTTATCCTAGGAGAACCCCCACACACACACTGGTGGGGTGCAGGTGAGGGTGAGGAGACAGGGCTGAGGAGGAGGGCTGCCTGATGGGCTCAGCGAGGCTTTGGGCAGAGACCAAACCTGTCCTCCAGCCTCTCTTGGTCTCCACAGGGGCCACATAACAGAGGTTGGCAGTGAGGCCCAGGCCTGTCCCACCCACTCCAGACCAGCCTTTTGATCTGCAGAATGGGAACAGGAATTGCCTGCTCTATGTGGGGACTAGGGGGAAGTGAGGGGAGCCCTGCAGTGAGCCCTGCTTGGCTAAGGGCATCCTATGAGCCCTGAGTACTAGCCTTGGGCTGGGCTCCTCTAGCTGCAGCATACTCTTAATGTTCCCTGGAAACGATACCAGGCACCTCATGCGAAGTGCAGGCCCAGTCCCCTATAGGGAGCTTTTCCAGTGGGTTCTGGCAAAGCAGCTTCACTAAAGAGGAGGAGTAGGTGACTATACAGCCTTGAGCTCATTGAACAAGGCAGGATTCCAGCCTAGAATTAGCTGACATCTGCACCAGCCCAGGCTGCTTCTGCTCTGGGATCCTGGAGCCTGATGTAGTCCTTCTTTCTGGCCCTCCAGCTGCAGAGGTAGGTGCTAGGGTTGGTATCACCAGAGACCACAGCCTGGCTGTCCGTGGGTCTGCCACCCTGCTCTGGGGAGCCCTGGGGAGGTGGGAAACCATATCCTGCAGGTAGGGGCACAGAGGCTCAGAGGGACAGAGCCCTAGAAAGTGGATGGCCACCTGCTCCCTGGCCCCTGCCCAGCCCTTGAACTGTCACTGGCTCAGCAGTAGCATCCATCATTGCCTGAGAGGCAGGTGCTGAGCCTCAGGACACTTGGAGAGGGAAAGTGTGTGGCGCATGAGTGGCAGAGCCAGGATTCCGAGCCCAGAGCTCTCCACGTCTCCTCTGAGTGCCCTGCTGTGCTGCCTCCTCTGGGAGCTTTGCAGGCAGACCTATCTCCAGTTCGCCCATGCAACCTTTGCATTGCAGGCCTTGAACCCGGGGTGGCTGAAGCAGATCTCCCTGCTGGGTGTCGACATGGGCGCCCGTAGGAGCCCAAACTGCCGGTGTCCATTTTGTAATGACATCATCATCTCGCGATAGCCTCTAGTTAGGTTTCTATTTTCCTACCCCCTGCTATTTTCCCATGAATCACATGTCCTAAGACCTCCCCTGGTTGCAAGGTAACCGCTGACGCAGATTCCGTTTCCCCTGCTACCTTTACTTAAACCCCGTTCACTTCTTCAGTAAACAAGACTTGATCAGAATCCTGTCTTGTCTCCATTTCTCATGTCTCTTGTCTTTGTCTTAATCCCTGCTCCTTCCCCAGGTGAGAACCCATGTGCTGACCCGAGGTCGGGTCAGGTGCCCGCTGCATGGGGCTCTGTGCTGGGCAAGGCCGTATGGACAAGGCCATTGGAGACACAGTGCTGGAAAGTCTCTCTGAGGCAGCCCAGGGGCCAGCACCAGGCCAGCTCTGAGGTTTCCACAGAGGGCTCCTAACCCACTCCCTGGTACTGCAGGTCTCAAGCACACCTACTTTAGAAGGGAAGAGCCCAAGCCCACATCTGCACTGTGGGATTCTGAGCCTTCGCCTAGTTCAGACAGCCAGGAGATGGAGCTCCCTGCCTGGCCCGCGGCCTGTAGGAAAGAAAGGATGCCCAGTCCTGAGCACCAGGTGCCTCCACTGCGGGGAGGGACTGGGGCCCTCAGGGATCCCCGCCCCAGCTCACTTAGGGGCTGTGACCCCTGGGGTCAGGCCAGGGCAGAGTCCCAAGGATGTGTTCCATCTGACCTCTGGCCTTGGTCCCTCTGAGAAGTCAGGGGTGACTTCTTACCCTCAGCAATGCAGACACTACCCTCTGATTCCAGATTTATATTGGGAAAAAATGCAAATGCTTGGATTCTCGCATCTAGAAATAAGGATACCCTTGTATGTGAAGAGCCCTTGGGTTTTTCTGATTTTGAGTGACTTCAAAAAAAGTGCTCAGGCCTGAACAAGGAGAAATGCGCAGCAGTAAAGCAAGGCAGCGACCCAGCCAGAGCGGTCTCCTCAGGGACAGAAGCCAGGCAACAAGGGCTCCGTGCTAATGACGCCATTTATGGAACAGCTGGAAAAGGCAAAACTGGGGACAGAAGATCTGGTTGTGGGGGAGGGGCACTGCAAGGGCACGAGGAAGCCTCTCTCTTGTGGCATGATGCAACTGTGGCACTGGATAAACAGCCGTGTGAAGTGCATAGTTTATATAAAAGATATTTTAGTTTTAAAAGATATATTTCTTTTAAAAAAAGAAAGCATTTTTCCTTTGCTTTCCCACTCCTCTGGACCCTAACACATGTTTGAGTTACTAAAGAATGTCAGCTGGGGGAATTTCCCACGGGCTTCCTGAGGGACAGACCCTGTGCTGGACCCGGCGGTGCCTGCACATGTCACTCAAGGTACAGGGCTCTCCTCACACCTCCCAGCCCTGTGTGCTCAGGACAGGGGTGCCACCATTTGCCTTCTTGAGGACTCTGGGTGGCTCCCGCCTAACGCTGGCCAACGTGGGTCAACAGGTTCCTATGTGCTAAAAGAGGAATTTCTGAGATATTTCTATGGTTTATGAGACCTTAATATTTGAAGCGGGAACCTAGGGCCTATCCTCTTTCTTGTCACGTTTTCCCACTCTCCTGCTCTACACACTTGAGGAAGAAAGGGACGCAGGTCAGCAGCAGTCCTGTTGCGAGGTTGGGCACCCTCTGCCATGCTGGCAAGGCACCTCTCTGGGAACTGACAGTGCCCCAGACTACTGTGTAAGGACTCCACCCGCTGCTCCACCTGCCTTCGCTCCTGTCTAGTGGCCACGCCCACACCTGCCTACCCCAGTCAGATGCCTCCCACAAGGCCCCGGCCCCGCCTCCCTGCTGACCAGCCCCCGGGCCATCACCGTAGAAAGCCCCACACCCATCCTTGTGGGGATAAAAAAGATAACAAGAAAAACAGGCCCCACAGTGTGAATCGGCCAGCTCCCGTAAAATAAATAAATAAAAATACTAGGAAAATATTCCTAATTTTATTCCCAATCAAATAGATGCAAATCAGTACAGCTTCATTTTGTCGTCTGCATCCCACAGCCCAGATGCGATGAGTAGAGCAAACGCTGAGCGCGTTGCCAGGTGGGGTAAGGCAGGGCACTGGTGGTGCTCGCAGAGGACGACTGAGAGAGGAGGGCCTTTCCTTCCATCTGGACCCGAGGCTCGAAAGGCCCATGCGCGCTGTGTCCACGAGAGTTCAGCGGGGTGAGTCCCGCCCCAATGACAGCAGCAAACAACGGAACCCAAGGAGCACACCTCGAGGAGCATGCAGGTGGGGACCGTCCACCTGCATGGCTAAGTGCACATGGCCTTTCGCGCACGGAGGAGAGCTATCTACACTGCCCAGATGAACGGGTCAGAAGCTGCTCCCCTAACTCTGTGCGAGCCCCGCCCATGGGATATGAGCTCGTTGTTGTTTTATGGTGCTGGGGAATAAACTCCGAGGCAACCCACCATGAACCTATACCGCTAGCCCATTTGAGGTTTGGTGTTGAGACAGTCTCCCTAAGCTGCCCAGGCGGGCCTTAGGCTTGTGAGATCACCACACGTACCACCATGCCCCTCCTACGGTCCCAGGTACATGCTAGGGGACACTTTCTGAAAACCTGTTACGTAGCTACCTTTGGCTCAAGGAGCAGGGGGGAAAGAGGATTTGCTGTCGTTCTGTGCTCTTCTGCTTGGCTTTCTAATCATGTGCACATGGATGAGTGTTTGAATGTTTACAATGTCACCAGGAAATATTAGGGTGGAGGGGTTTGTGGCAAGTTCAATTTTCTTCTTTATACTCTTCTATACTAACAAGAGCTAAAGTCAGTGTGCTTAAATGTTTCAAAACAAACAAGCACCATCTCCACCCCGAGGGTAAAGTTCGAGCTGGCTCTGGAACCTGAGTGCTTTCCCTGCAGTCTCCTGTCGGGATTCCCAGCCTCACCAACCAGCACACCGGAGTGCCGGGGTGCTGCCCGTGTTTGTGCTGGAAGCCCCCCCATGCCATCACCCTGGACCTGGCCTTCCTCTTCCTTCAACGTTGCTCCACTTGTCCACAGCCCACTGGTTCCTAGGACCGGAGCTTCACCTGGGCCAGCTGACCCCCCGGCTGTCTGGACCTCTCCCTCCACTCCTGGGCAGTAGGAGCCAGGGTTACTGCAGGGTGCTGGGCTTGTAAGTGGCTGGCACACAGTAGGTGTGTCTGCTGGCTAAGATAGCAGATGACTGAGAACAGAAGGGACCAAGAGCTGACACCCCAGGCCTATCCCCCAGGCAAGTCTGTCTGCAGGGTGGCATCCCTGCACCTCACCCCAGACACTGTGCTGAGGCAATTTGGAGGGGCAGACAAAGCAGTCGGCCGCAGGGCCGCCCGCTCGACTCCAAGGTGGCTTTTATTTCCTCTTTTGTGGGTGCCAAGTCCCTGAACAAATATTTTCCTGGAGTGGAGGAGCAGCCTGGCTCCCAGGCTGGAGTACTGGAAAGGGCGGCTGGGCAGGGCAGGTTCCAGGAACCGAGCAGGAGCAGCAGCCACCACCAGGGAGGAGGCACCCAGCTGCCCTGAGGCAGCACCCGCCCCCGCCCTGCTGGCATCTGAGGAGGGGGCTGCCTAGCCTGCCCACCAGGCCCAGGCCAGAGGCTGGGAGGCGCTGTTCAGGGCATAGCTATGAGCCGCTTCTGCCTTCAGCCTTGCTGCCCATAAATCAGATTCCTCTGGGATCCTGAGACAAACGTGGGCCATGTGGGCCTCCCTTGTTGCTGCCACAAAACCTGTGGTGGGGTTTAAAGGGACTAATTAGACTCTCAAAAGTCCTTGGGTAAGTGTAACTCTTCCCTCTAACTTTCCTATCACAGAATAACATACGGAGTACACGCTTCTGCACATATGGCTTCTTGGTTGCATGCATGCACATTTACCCTTGCAATCACCACCCATGTCAAGCCAGAGAACACTTCCCGCACCCTGGAAAGTTCCTTCGTGTCCTTTCCATGTCAGTACTACACCTTGGGCCAGAGGTATTCCCTGGCTTCTGTTATCACTAGTGAGCTCTACCTGCTTCAGAACTTCATAGGTAGAACATACAACAAGGGCTCTTTTGGATCTGGCCCCTGACATTTAATGCACAGCCTGGCATGTTCATCCATGTTGTGTGTATGTCCTTTTCTCTTTTCGTTGCTGCATAGTATTCCATGGAGGGGCTATGCCACAATTTATCTGTTCTGCTGGTGGGCCTGCATCCCCATCCAGAGGATGGCGACCAGAGCTGCTGTGTCCTTACAGACACCTGCTGGCAGACACAGCCCATTTTACTTGGCTCACAAGGGAGGTGAGGATTTTGCTGCAGCCATATCACCTGCAAGCATCTGGCTGGGCAGCCCCCCTAAGCTGCCCACCCCCAGGCCTACACTGTCCTTCCAATTCTAGCCATTGTGGTAGGGGAAAGGTTTCTGGGTATGGCTCATAGGTTTCTAGAGATTCTTGGACTTTGGGCAGGATAGCAGCTCAGACCAACAGGCAACTCTAGTCTGAGACTCCCCACATTGACAGAGTCCTATGTACCCAGCTCCTGCCTCAGAGAGCAGCTGGAAGCAACTGTGGACAAAAACAGCTGTAGTAAAGGGCAAGCGGTGCCCAAGAGGACTGCCTACAAGCAAGAGGGTAGAGGACTTGCTCCACCTTGACCTGGGGACACACCCCTCCTTACACACTCATGGTAACAGCCATACGAGTGGGTGTGACCCGCAGATAGGTACAGGAAGTGGGATGTGGCAGTGGTGGGGACCTGCGGGTGGCCTGAGGGCCTGTGCCATCCCCCGAGCTGGCAGTTCCTGCCCTGACTCTGGGCCCAGGGCAGTTTCCATGGGGCTCTGTCTCCCCAGCTCAGGACCTCTGCAGCTCCTGCTTATCTGCCTCTGGAGACCAGTTCCCCGGCCACCCCCAGGCAACCCAGGTCCTCCCTTCTGGCTGGGAAGACAGAAGGTCCTATGGGCTTGAGGCAGATCTTGGGGCTCCTCCACATGGGGGACCACGTGCAGAAGCCTTTTCTCTCTGGAACCCATCCATGCCCAATCCTGGAGGAGCAGGAAGTGGCCCATCTCAAGGCCCGGCTTGGGTCGCTGTCCTGGGAGTCTACACCCTCATCGAGGGCACCATAGGGGAACTGAGTGTCACCAAAACCCTGCCCCCTCCCGTCATCACCCTGGCCCCTTACCTGCACTGGGCCTCGCCTCTGCCTCCAGCTCCGCGTCTCCAGCTCTTACTAGATGGCCCTGGCTTCTCCCAGCACCTTCTGGACTCTCACAGCAGCGAGGCCTCTGGAGCCACTGACAGAGGCCTGCTTTTTCCTCTGTTGGAAGCCAATTTCACTTTGTCCTTTCAGACCTGACCACAACAGCCACCCAGGCTTGGACCTGGATTGTTTCCTCCAGCTCCTCCCTGCTAGCCCAGGAGCAACATGTGAACACCACTGTCAGAGCTGTTCCCAGAGGTGACACACTTCCGCGGAGCTGGGCAGAACAGAGGTCCGGCATCTTTATTTTTGACATTTCAACTTGCCCAGAGCAAAACCCCAGAGGCACTTTAAGCCCTCAACCCAGCAGCAAGTTCAGGATGTGGCACAATCCATCTAAGATAAGGTGGCTCATTAGTTTAGAAAATACTGTGATACGGAAGACTCTGGGATCCCTGGGACCTGTTCCTATGCAACGTGCAACCCTGTTGGCCCAAACTAAAGGAAAGGAAGAATTGTGGGGAAGTGGAAAGTCAGAAAGAGAAGGGGCACGAGGCAAGCTGCGGCCAAAGAGGTAGGCAGACTGCCTGGGGGCTTCCCAAGGAACTCGATTTTAGCTTCTCAGTGAGCCAAGGCTGTTCTGGGGCATAACACTACCCTCATAGTACCACAGGTGGGGAACAGAGAGGGCCATGCACGGTGGGCAGGATGAAACAGCAAGAAGGAGGCAGTCCAACTACATGGAGAGGGTGCAGGGGACATTGGTGGCTGGGGTTTGGAACCTTGCCAAATCCAACGCGGAAAGGACATTAACAAAACTGTTAAATATCTGGGTAGCCAAGCCTCTGTGCCCTCACTATCCATCCCGTGGCCTGGCAGGAAGTGGGCGTCTTCCATGTTTGCTGGAGGAACTCTGTCGCAGCCTCCAACTCTCAGGAGCACACTGGGGGAGACAAGGACCTGCTACCCCAACCAGCACTGGAGATGCAGGCCAACGAGCAATGGCTCCTTCCGCTCTTCACTGTCCAGGTCAGGCCTGGGACCCAGGGCCAGGGCAGCCCTGCACGCAGAGTCAGAAAGTGGGAGGGCCTGAGGGAGGTAGCTGAATGCCCCGAGTAAGGAGGCTTCCTTGGTGTATTCCACTTCAACTCCCCAGTCTCGGTTGCCCTTGGTCCCTAGTACAGACAGATGGCACGTGTAGGCCTTCAGCACTCAACACTGTGGCTGCTAAGGTTTGATTCTGGTTGCATAATGAGCAAACTGAACAGAGAGCAAAGTCTGAGAGCCAGCAGGGAGCCGCTCAGGGCCTGGGGAAGAGGGCACCCTAGTTAGAGCCCTATCCTTTGGGGAGCGGTGGTGGAGGGCGGTCTGCTCCAAGGCTTGGGTAAGGAGGCAGAGACGGGTCTGTCGTCCATGGCAGGAGGGATCTGCACTGGCTTTACTGCTCTCTATGGGGCCTGTGCATGGCCAGAGGCAGCCACCCACCCAAGAAAGAGAGAAAGCGGGAGATCACCTGGCCAAAGAAACTCCACCACCACAGAGCATCTGCTGTCCAAAAGGCCAAGTAACATTTATTGCAGTCACATGAGTGGGCCCAGCTGGGGGCTCGGACAGCATCCCACACTGGCAAAGGGCACAGCCCCTTCCTGGCCACTTGCAGTCAGACACTCCAGCAGAGTCTAGGATCAGGGGCTGTGCCCCTCAGCTCAGCAGCGGTCTCTGAGCCACGGACAGCTCACCTCTAGAAACGGTCAACAGGGCAGCCGCAACACTGTGGAGTTAGTAAGCAAGGGCAGGATGTTGTAGGGCCCGAAGCCGGGCCTCTGGTCCTGTGAAGGTGTGGGAGAGGGTCCATACGCCACATTTAGCCGCACACCCACTGGGCCTCCATACAGCCTCCATTTAGGCTGTATGCAGAGTCCCTCTTGGGCAGCCTGGCCTCAGACAGGCCTTACAAAGCCTCAGCTGAACCTGCTGATGTTCACAAGAATTTTAGGCAAAAGTAAACAAAATCAGATCAACAGGAGGGACGCTGGACCTGGAAACCATCCCCTCCAGAGGGGCAAAGGCATAAAGCCTCCAGCCAACCTTTCCCACACCACCAGCATTCAGAAAAAGGCTGGACACGTCCACACCGCAGCCCAGAGAAGGACAAGGCAGCAGAGTTCACAGGACTCCTTTATATTAAAGTTTATTACATTTGGAAAATCTACTGTACAGGGAAAAACCCATTGGATTAAGTAGAGTTTTGCTAAAAGCAAAAGACTATCACTCTTTGGGAAACATTCCTGACTCCAGCCCAGGAAGCAGCCATAGGAGCCAGAGGACTTGGTTCTTGGTGGAGGAGCCGTAGTGCCAAGGACACCTCTTGTCGGCTTCCAGGAGGCAGTGTCCCTAGAGACGGTGCTGAAAGCAGGAGAGCGCGTCTGGCATCACTGCCACCCTCCACCCCGCCCAGTCCTGCCTCCTCCAGCCCAGCCTGAGGGCCAGGGCTAGATTCACTCCTAGGCTCCTCCAGTGTCACAGTGACCCGAGCCACACTGTGGCCTTGAGTTCATGGACACAGGCAGGACTGCTCCAGCGGAGGCTGCCCCAGCCTGCAGTGCCTAGACCTGCCAGCCCGCCAACAGGTGAGCAGGAATAGGGGCCACCGACCACGAGATGCTCCATACCCTGTTGTACATGAGTGATGAACTCAGAGACAACACACAATAACCCTGCGCTCGGCTTTCAGATTTGGTTCTCCTAGTTCAAACAGAAACATAAACACAATCTTCTTAACCCTGATGCTCTCTCCTGAAAGTAGATTGGGGTAGCAAGGTGGGGGAATACCAAATCAACTGGCTTAACTTACCTGGGGAGTAATGAAGTCTACGAGGCCTACCAACAGAAAAACTAGCAGAGACATGTGCAAAAACATGTTGGCATCTAGATGGGACCTCCCCACAGCTAAAGTGAATCCTGATGGAGCCCGAATGCCACCCGCCACGGCGGCCCCCACCCCGGCCCGCCGTCTGTACAGTAAGTGCTACGGGGTTGGCCGGGTCCCCCTGCCCAGGATCCTCAGCCACAGCAGGCCATCCAGGTCCAAAAGAGTGGGGTCCCCTTTTTCACCACGGCTAGGTCTGGGAGGGATTGCTCCAGTTTGGAGACATTGAGTCAGAATGGTGCGATGCCAGGCATAGCTGTGGAAAGGTCACAGGCGAGAAACCCTTGCACCCAAACCTCCAGGTGGTTATCAGAGAAGCAGAGCGAGCTCCCAGCATGCCCGGCGCAGGAGCATCCAGAGGGCCTGGTGCCAGGGGTCAGCTTGGAGGCAGGGAGGCCAGGGCCTGCAGTTCTTCTTGAAGAGGCAAGTGGGGGCCGAGTGAGCGGCAGGGGTGTGGGGAGAGTGTCCTCAGGCATAGAACTCCTCCTGCTTGGTAGGCTTCTGGTAGGCACCACCGTTGGCTTGCTTGGGCTCCTCCAAGGAGTAGCTGCCTTCGTCCTTCTTCTTCATCCGATACAGCATGAAGCCCACCAGGAACACGGCGAAGAGGAGCCCCACGAGGCCTCCGGCAATGACCCCTACGGCGGTGAACAGGCCAGCTCAGCTCACTGTGCCAGGGTCAGCCACGGTCCCTCCCCTGGGGCTGGGCAGCAGTCAGGGGCTGAGGATAGCCAGCACCCCCAGCCCAGCCTCCTCCTCACACTCACCTCCCAGCACCTCCTTCCTGTCCAGGAGGCCCTGCGAGGCCCCCTGATCCACGGGGGATTCGCTCCGGTCATCGGGCTCCACTGCAGCCACAGCCACGTTCTCTCCGGACGTGTCAAAGGTGAAGTCCTGGGAGGAGGACACCAGGTTGGGCGGGAGCCACTACCGTAGTGGTGTCCAGCTGCACTTCCCACCCAGTAGCTGATCCCACCTGTGCCATCTCTGCTGACACTGACTGGATATAACCCAAGTGCCCTCCAGGATGAAGCCTTGCCCTGCTCCCCTCACCGCACTGCACCCTGGCTCCACCTGGGCAGGTACACACCCACACATTTTTGTGAAAACACTTGTTTGGGAAGTCCTCTCCCACTAACCTCTGAGGGCTTCCTGCCCCGACCCTCAAATGAGTCCATCCTGCCATCGGCACAGCAGAGGAAGGCCCTGCGCCCTTGGCTTCTGGACAAGCGGCCTAGTATGCTCATGGGACACGGTGTTGGGGCCCACACCAACACGGAGCTGCTCACCTGCTCCCCAGAACCTTCTCCTGCTGGCAGCTGATGGGAGGGTCCATCCTCAGCGGTGTTCTCAGTGGCAGAAGGACCTCCTACATCCTCCACGCTGGAAGCGTGGCCATCAGGTTGGCCAGGTACTACAGGAGCTGTGGTCTCGGCTTGGCCAGGGTGCGCATCCCTGGGGGGCTGGGAGGTGGTGGCCACCTGGGCTGTGGTGGCTTCAGCCACTGAGGCCCCCTTGGTGGTGGGGAGCTGTGTGGGGTCCCTGGGCTCAGGGTTCACCTCCTTCTCCCGGGCGGTGATGTCAGGCCTGGCCTCTGAGATCACAGCCACGTCTTTCTCCTCATGCCTCTCTCCAGCTGGTAGGATGGGGGTAGAGACAGCAGTGGCTTCTCTGCCACTGGGCTCTGGAGCTGTGGGCACGATCGGCAGGAGCCATGTGTCCTTCCAGGTGGAGGGGGTTTGCTGAGATGTGGTAATGTCTTGCAAAGTACCTGAAGCAGGGCCAGAGCAGTGTGTCAGGGCGGCTCAGCCTGTGAGGGCCCATGCCTGGGCCAGGGTTGGGAGTCTATCTCCACAGCCAGCAAGGAACAGACCCCCTCCAGAGAGAACACACTGACTCAGTTTGCAGAACAAAACAAAAGCGAACTGACTTTTCCCACTGTGGCTGCCCACAGATAGCTGTGACTCTAGAACCAGGAAGAAGAACCCAGGGCCACCTGGCAAGGACTTTCAAGATGGTCAGAGGGAGTGGGGCAAGGCACACGCCCTGCCTGGCCTCCCCTGGAACAGGTGCTGCTTCTGGCCACCTGGCTCTCAGAGCTCAGCTTGCTGGTTTCCCACTGAGGCCTCAGCTCCTTGCTCAGCTCCTCCTCTGAGGCCCCAAGATCCTTCATACAGGGCATGGGGAGCTCGGGAAAGGAAAAGATGGAAAGTCTCCCCAGCAGGCTTGGTGCTATCTTGCAGCTCCCAAGCTATGGACTGGGTCCTATCCCCATTTCACAGGTGGTAGCCAAGCATGGTGGCACATGACTGTAATCTCAGCCCTGGGGAGACCGAGGCAGGAGGATCACCATGAATCTGAGGGCAGCTTGGGCTACCTGATGGATTCAAAGCCAGCCTGAACCACATAGCAAGACCCTGTCTCACAACAGACAGAAACTAGATGGGAACACAGCCACTCAGAGGGGGCATACAGCGCCCGCTGGGCTGGTTCCAAAGGTTGCCCAGGGAGTGAGGATGTGTATCTGGACATGCACTTCTCCTTCCTTCTGGCCTCGCTGGGTGAGGACAGGGAGACCCCCTGGCCTACGCTGCCCACCTCCTCCCATAGTCATCATGGGTGCCGTGTCAGCCTTACCTGCGCCTGAGCCGGAGAAGGTGTCGGAGTCATCTCCAGAGCCGTCCTGGTCTTCAGGGGGCACATTTGTGGCCACAATTTGCTGTAAAGAATTGGAGAAGAGTATGAGCCACAGCCTGTCCCACAACCAGCCCGCACAGAACAGGTGACCCACGCAGGACACCTTTGCCCTTGGCTCTGTGCCTCAGCTCTGCGCAGACCTTTTTCCCTGCACCCCAGAAGTTCTAACAACAGCCCACCCTGGGGCCAGGGCTCCCACCACGATGAACTCAGTCTGGCCAGGAGCCCAGGCTTCTCAGAAAGCACAAAGCATGTTAACAGAGCACCAAACTGCCCTATACTGAGAATTAGTCTTGGAGGCCCCGGCCAGTGAGCTCTGAAATACTCCCAGAACCACTCTGGGATTACCTGAGCAAGAGGAGCAGCCTCCATGGGTGGGGACACTGGGGCGGGTCACAGTAGCCCAGCTAACATGGGAGAGCTTCTAAGCTCAGGGCAGCCCCAGACCTAGCAAGGACGAAGGGAAGGAAGGACAGAGCACTTCTTGGCCTGGGTTCCCTGGAGGCCACCCTAGGAGACTGTGTGGAGGGGGCACCAGGAAATAAGGCGAGGATGTGGCCTACCTTGTCCAGACCAGCTCTAAGAGAAGGGCTGGCCTGCAAGACCAAGGATGGGAGCCAGGAGGAGGCAGAGCAGGGTGGAGAGGGCCTGGAGGTCAGGTTAGCAACTGCGAGAGGGAGACCCAGCAAACAGGTGGCGGGGAAGGCAGCGCCAACAGTCCTGCTAGCAGGGCAGTGAAACTCTAGCTCTGACAAGCGCCCATCTCAATGGGCAAAGAAGCAGAATGGCACTGTTCAACTGGAACCTTTGGGGCTCTCTGACCTCTGCCACTTGCCAGGTGAATAACCTCAGGCCATCATCAAGCTCTTAAAGTCTCAGTTTCCCTACCTGCAAATGGAGCCCCAGAAGTATATCTGCGTTGCAGGACTCGGGCAGGACTGTTGCCACCTCAAGGTGGCCCAAGAAGCCTCCATAGGCCTAGCCATAGGGCAGGTGAGCAGAGCAGCGAGTGACAGACGAAACCTCTGGGGCAGGTCTCCGTCCAGGAGCCCAGGCAGAGGCTTACTTTGCTTCAGCCACGGGCAAAACTGAAAGGCTAGAAATAGCCCTGTGCTTCCTTTGAAAGCACAAGAGACATGCTGTGCCTTCTTCCTCTCAGAGAAAGGTGCTGGGCCTGGAAGTGCTGTTCAGGGCCCATCCACAGTCCACTGTGCCCCATTCACAAGGGAA
Organism: Myocastor coypus; assembly: GCA_004027025.1. NCBI lineage: Eukaryota > Metazoa > Chordata > Mammalia > Rodentia > Myocastoridae > Myocastor > Myocastor coypus. The sequence continues at coordinate 30,913 of PVJA010003993.1, read as the reverse complement.
GACCACCCCTTGTCCCACATCAGGCTACATCTGTCTATACTACCCAGAGAGCACTTCAAATACCTGTGCAGCACTCAGCCTTTAGCAATGGGGGAGGGGTGTGTGCATACCACAGACGCCCCCACTCCACCCTTAGGAAAGAAGGCTCATTCTGGGCAGGAGATCCAGCCTGTTAAGAGACAAGCCTGAACTGTACCAGGAAGAGCAGAAGCTGGAGACAGGACTAGCCACCCAGGTCAGCAGCAGAAGCAGCCAAGGCCAGGAAGACAGGTTAGAGCCCAGGTCCAACCTGAAGCTGGAAACGCAGGAGGCTGGCTTCTCACCTACAGGAGAAGCCCCAACAGGTTAAGTTTCCCAAGAGCAGGGCTGCTGGAGGCTAGATAAGAGGACTAGGTCTGCCCTAGAAACAATTTGTTCCCTGGGCTCTGCTGGGCTTATCCCTGTGTGATCTTGTTTACACAACACGCTCTTAAGCAAATGCATTTTCCACTGAAACTGGCAGACCAGCTCCTGGCCTGGGGTAGCCAATCTCCTTCCTCCCTGGGCCTCCAGTTTCCCTGAAGCGGAGGGGCTCTCTGAATGAACCACCAAGCCCCCTCCAGCCGAGCCCTTCTACAACAGCAACTCAGAAGAAGAGAAGGAGATTTTGATTCCAGGGAGAAGATCAGCAGAAACCACCAAGTTCAAACTTTGATTACTACCGAGGTGCCAGTTGACCCTGGAGTTCAGGGTGTGACTTCTGGTTTCACAGGCTTACTGTGCTCCTTCAAGCAACAAACTGCCTCTAAGACCTCACGGGGGTCTCCCTGGTGCCAGCTCTGACCTGGATCCTTCCAGAGTGCTTGGCCACTTCTCAGAGTTGTACAGAGACAGGTGGGTTCAGCCAGCCCAGCCTAGAACCTCCCAGAGACCAGGAAAACCAGCTGCTCACAGAACAAATCCAATACCTCACAATAAGGATGGTCTCCAACCTCATGGCTTCTGTTCCCCAAAGTAAGGGCTCCTCCCTCACCTATATAGCACAGACCCTAGAATCTGCTCAAGTGATTTGAAAACACAAAGGCAGAAGGTTGTCTCTTCTAAGGCTGAGGTTTCATGGGTGTGAAACGGTAAGTCTGGGGAACCAGGAGCAATAGTCACTTCTATCTTGGTCATGTGGGATTCTTTGTGGAAGGGCCTTGCAGAGAAGCCCAGCAGGGAAGGTCAGAAGAAACACTTCCCACCCCTGACCTTTTCATTCCTACAACTGCCTGAAGGAGCAGCCCGCAGGCTTAGATTTGCATCTTTGACAGATAAGGAGCACAGCTTTGAGCCAGCCAGCTAGCTCCCACACCTCTGGTGCCCACTTTCTTACCAGCCTTTGCCCTGCGTGTAGCCCTAAGGGGACACCACTCCAAGGCTGAACCTATCCCTGTTTTAGGATGAGCTCATTGTGATAAGATTTTTCAGTGTGGCCACAGGCTCCAGGAGTTATGGGACAAGAGCTTCCCACAGCAGGACTCCATGAGCTCCACCCTGTAGCTATGGGGACAAAACAACGTCAGGGAGAGAAATTCCTCATCCTGCTGCCAGTCACACCTAGGAGCACATTTGGAGTCTGTGGGCAGAGCACAGGCCTGGAGCCTCGAGAGAAGGCAGCTCACACGGGCTGGAAGAAGGCCCCTGCCTTGGCAATGCTGGTGTGAGCAAGCCCTTCACCCAGGCCATCTAGGGCCGCAGGATGGGATGAATCTCTAGGCGTGAAAGTGCTTCAGTTGCTGGCAAGCCAGAGTGTCAAGCAGGTGTCCTGAAGTTCAACTGAGTATGGCAGACACAGGTGCTAAGTAGAGGCACTGCTCCCTTCCCCCACCTCTTCAACCTGCCGCCAAGTCCAGCCAACACCCCAAAACACTAATGCATCAGCTGCTGCTGGGCTCAAAAAATGAGTAAGACGCAGATCCATGACAAAGAAAAACATTCGTGGACTTCCCAGGATCGTGCTGCCTGTTCAATCAATGTGTTCTGACTGTAAGGAAGCCACAGAATTTTGGCATTCAGTGAGGTGCTAAATTCAAAAGTCTTGAGTCTACCCTCCAGAGGTACTGGGGAGAAAACAGAATAAGAAGCCATTTGGCTTTGGTCCTGGCAGAGCTCCTGCCCCTTCCCTCACTCACCAGAGCCCACCCCAGATGCTCATCCAGGCAGGGGCTTCAGGGGCTGGAGTACAATCGGCCACCTGAGCCAGACCCAGGAGAGGGTAAGAAGATGCCAGCCCAGGGCAGGAACCTGGGTGGGGCAGCCCGGAACCTCTGCTTGTTAAGGGGAAGGAGGTAAGCCCTGGGTTGCTTGCCTGTCCCATCCTGCTGCAGTAACAAAGCCCTGGCTCCTGTGGGTAGGGGCAGAGTCACTGAGTCAACAAGTCCCCTTAGTCACAAAAGCAGGGACAAAGAGCTGCCTTTATCAGCGGAACTGGGCTACAGCCTTCCCTAAGCAGCCAGGATCCCAGGCTGCAGTACTGGCTCTGGGCTGGGGGTTGAGGTCCCCGACAAGTCCAGATCAAAGAGGCCCCCTGTGCCCTCCCCCAGGATAAAAACCCATCGCTCCCAGTCTATGGCATCCCGCGCCACAGGGAGCAAACCAGGAAGGATGGGACACGTTCAAAGTGCTTCGTTGGGGTTTTTTGTTTTGTTTTTGCAGTACTAGGCATTTAACTTAGGGCCTTTCCCACTGACCTACATTCCCAGCCCATTTTTAATTTTGTTGTTGTTTGTTTTAATTTGAGAGAGAGCCTGGCTAAATGTCTCAGACAGGGCTTGAACTCATAACTCTCCTTCCTCAGCCTGCAAAAGTGCTGTAATACTGGCCCGCTGTCCTGCTGTTTATTGATCAGATCGATGAATCTAAGATGCAGGTGACTCCCTGTCCCAGATGCCACGCTCTGGGCCTGGCTTCACCTCTCCACCAAGCGCATCTGCCCAACACACTGCATTGCCACCCTCCTGCAGCCCCAAGATCACCAGGAGACAGCATCAGAATGTCCTGGGCTGCAGCTGGAGACTGACCCTGCCCATATAAGAGTGACACTTGGGGGTCCTAAGGCTGTGCTTTGAGAATAGTGACCTAGAGAGGACAGGCCCAAGGCCAGGGGCTGGGAAAGCTGTGCTCAAAGACAGGAGTCTGCAGAGCCACAGTCTCCCCCAAAACAACTATGGGGAGTGCAGGTAGGAGGGCTCTGAGCACCTCTCCACACTCCCAAAGCACTCACTCGGCAACCTGAATCCTGTGCTGACCCAATACCCTCAGCAAGGAGCTAAGGAAGCCCTGACCTGCACAGGCCCTGCCCCAGAAGGAAAGCAAGACCTCTTCCAGGATGAGACTCAGCTGGCATTGGCTAGGGACAACCTCCCTCTCCAGCCCTACACCTCCTCATCAGCAGCTCTGCAGGTGACCTCACTGAAAGCAGCAGGAGGGTACTGCTGAGGCCAGGGTGCCCCCAAATCCCCATCTCCAGTCTTCTCAACATCTCCCCGCTCCAGGAGGGCAGGCCCCGGTGGCACCACTAGCAATTCCAGCTGAGAGGCAGCAAGGACTTATCAGTTCGCAATCTCTCCACCAAGTCAAGCCAGGACCTGTCAAGGGAGGGTAACAGGCAGGGAGTGACGCCAGGCCCAGGGCAGGGCCCAGAGAGAGGGCACCTAGGACACCCCACCCTACCTCAGCAGCCCCTACCCTGCCACTCCTACCCCAGGACTCCAGGCTGGGTGGGGTGGTATCAAGGCTTGGTTTAAAACTCCCCCTCCCCTTATTTTTAAAGACCTGCTCAAACGGCACTGCCCCTTTATGGGTTTCAGACAGGAAACCCAAGGTCTCTTTCCCATGCACCATGCTCCTTGTGCTTCCTATTCTCAGAGGAACCGGACTGTCCACAGGGACAGGTCCCTAGCAAATGCAGCCTCTCTGTATAACTATGGTTCTGACCCTCACCTCCATGCCCTGTAGAGCTGGCCCTTGCCCAGTGGCCTGTATGCTGGCACCAGTCCCAGACTAGTTCTGCAGATGCTCCCTTTGGGCCAGAAACCAGCCAGGCCCAGGAGGCCACACTCACCCTTGGTGAAACAAGGCTGATAGACCTATAGGCAGTCACCATCCCTGCAGGAGCTGCTCCCAGCAGTGGCCGAGGGTCTAGGCTGTAAGACCCCAGGCACTGACCATCATGGGGTGCCTAGGATAGTCTGGGCTCTGTTCGTTATTAATGGGGTGCACTCGGGGACTCCTGCCTCAGCTGTGCAGCCATCCACTGGGCTTTGGCCAACAGTGACAAGAAGGATTTCAGCTCCCACTCTCCTAAGCCTAGGGGCAGGGGCCATGGCAGGGGCAGTACTCAGACAGTAAGCAGGCCAGCTGAGGAAGGGGACACTACCACTGCCTCACTGTCACGCCTCTCAGCTTCCAGAGTCATGGCCCAGGAAGAGTGCTGGAGGTGTCCAGAACCAAGGAGACTTGGGGACACCAGAGCTGACGCCTGCAGAGCCCCAGCCTCCCCAGCCTGGCTGCCCCAGGGGGCCGACCACAGCAGCCCTGTCCCTCCCCACCAGCGTACTCAACACCACCAGCTTAGAGGCCTAATATCTGGAGTATGGGGACTTCTAATGTCATCCTCTCTCAACAGCTAAATAAAGTGCCCTCAAGTTTCACAGAAGCAGAAACTACAACTTTCGACACACCTGCAGCCAGCCAGGACTCCAGCCAGCTGTGGGAAGTGTAGCTGAGGCAGGTACTTCAACTGTGTCACCAAAACGTCTTTCTCTAGGTCCCTGCAGTTATACAATAGCCTCTTGACATAAAAACACTTCCTGGGACCTAGGCTCAGGGGTTCTAGCCATTCACACTGTAGCATAAATCAGCACCCTATGGGGAGAGGGGCCAATTCTGGAGTTGGGACATTGGGGCTGGGTAGAAGCTATAGAGAGAAGGAAAGAAACACCAAAGGGAGGCTGTGAGATGCCAAGAGGAAATGTTTAAAGCTTTGTCAGAGTGTGGATGGCAGCAGCACACTACCCAGGAAAGAGATGAATTCTCTTTGCCCTCCCTATGAGCCACAGATGTACATAGCCTTCATCTCATGAAGAAGGATGAACGTCGGGCTAGGTAGAGCACAAGTAGGACTGGGAAGGCTGGGTGCTGGCAAGCCTAGGGCCCAGCACCCCAACATGGCCCAGTGGCATCAGGCCCAGCCCTCTCCCTAAGCACCAGACACACCATGGAGGCCTGGAGGCCAGTGCATTCTGGCTAGGGCACAGCAGCTCACCCCTCTCCAGTGGATCTGGGCAACCCTCCATGCCCAGGGCTAAGCTGTGCCATGCAGCCAATGTAACAGATGCCCCAGCCCTGGCAACCCCGATGGCCTGGGAAAGAGGCAGCCTCGGCTCAGGGGCAACCCCAGGACACAGAGCAGAAGAGTCTATGGATCTGGCTTGGGCCTAGGGTCCAATAAAGAATGGAACCACCAAATTAGGTCTCGAAAGGGAAAAAAAAAACCCACAGCAGCTGCTACTGTGGACTGAGCAGGGCCAGTTCTGGCTAAGGTAGCCTCCCTGCACTAATCTTCTCCATCATGTTGCTTTTATCTCCATGCCCACCTTACAGATGAGAACACTGAGGCAGACATAGTCCCTGTCCACCAGCATACAGTGAGAGAGGCCAGCAGCCTTGCTCGGCTGGCCTGCTACCAACCCTCTCCACAGTGGAGCCATGGACTCCTGACTATCAGCAAAACACAGCCTTGGATCACCACATGGCTGGGTGATAGGCCCACCCCACCCATGGCCTGGCATCCACAGAGGCCTGGCTCCTCCCAGGGCAGCCTGGGCCCCACTGCAGCGCCCGCCGTGTGGGTTTGCCTGGCCTCCTCTCCAGCCCGGTGGCTCAGGCTGCGGGGCTCAGGTCAGGAACAGCTTCAGGCAAAGAGCGTGGTGTGCCGGCTCAGGGTTCTGAGAAGAGGCAAAGGCCATATCTGCCTGCACCACTGGGCCACCCACATCGACAGGTCCGCTCTCTTGGTGTGGCCACAGGGCTCCTGCACAGCACACTGGCTCTGTTCCCTCAGACTTGGCAAAGCAAGGGCCATGGTGGTACCACACGCCTCCGACCAAGAAATCTGACAGCCTCATCTACGGAAGAGGAAACTAGTACAAGAGTAGGCAGCGTCGGCCTGTATTCTATAGGAACCGATGAAGATGTGCACAATGCCCGTGGCCAGGGTACCACCCAGCACTTACTGCTCTGTGCCCGAGCCCAGGTCTGGACCCAAAGCAACACCCAGAGGATGTTGGGCCCTAGAGTTTGTTCTCGAAGGTAGGCAGACGCTGACAACCAATGGGAAAAGGCACCCTGGAAAAACCTTCTCCCTGGCTGGAGGATGCAGGAGGGCGCTGAATCCTGAGCGTCCTTCATTACGCCAACGCAGCCCAGACAGGGGTTGGTGGGGGCCAGAACTCTGTTCTGACAACTCCCTGAGCCGGGGTGCCAGCCTAGCCTGACTCAGCCACAGAGCTTCAGGCCTTCCGGGATGCTACATCAGCCAGGCCTTGCCCCGGACCTGACCTCACAGTGCTCTTGCCCCAGGCCTCATCCCCTCAGTGCTTGTGGGGCTCTGGCGGGTGTGGTGGGGGCTCCAATCTGGAAGAGACGCACACAGTCAGAGCCATGGCAGCACTGCACCTGTGGGTGGCTCTGGGAGAACTGGAGCCACGGCAGCCCACAGCAGTCCCAGCGCCTGCTGAGACAACTCACAGCCCGAGGCCCTGCGAGCCCAAACCTGACAGCTGTGTCCGCCCAGCACTCCTAGGAGACAAGCCCGCGAGGCCCAGAGCTTCCTGCATAGTAGGGGTGTGGGGAAGCCGCCATGGCTCTGCACGGGCTAGACACTGGAAGTCCTGGCCAGGTGAGGCCCGGGCACATCCATGGTCACCCCCAAGAAGGGTGGCCAGACCTAGCTCCTAACGGCCTCTCTGGACCCACGGTGCCAGCGCATGCTGAGTAGGATCCTGTAGGAGTCCTGTCCCCCTTCCCACAGCCCACTGTCTCACCCTGGGCCTGGTCCCAGAGTCCTGTCTCCTCCACCTGCCAGTTCTAGGGTGCCTGTCTCCTGCCCAGCCTCTAGGCTTCAGAACCCCAGGTTAGGCTTTTACAGAGGGAAAGCAGGGAGACCCAGTGAGATCCTTTTGGACAGAGAAGGTCCTGGGCAGCCACTGGTGGGAAAATTAAAAATCCCAGTTACTGTCATGGTTCCAGGAGGGCTTTCTCATCAGCTTTGGGGGCGCCTGGCTTCCTGGCAGCTCTGGCAGCCCCATCAGAGATCCCCACCCGAATACCTCCATGCCAAGGGCAGCCTATGCATTGTGGTTTGCACACCAGCCTTCCTTACCACCCAAGCTCTTGAGTGGAGAACGCTTCATGTGAGACACAGGAGGGGCCTGAACTGGTGCACTTTGCTGGCCCCCCAATCTGGCTGCAATGGCAGGCACCCTTTCCTCTGCACCCCAAACATGAACCCTGCCTACCCTGCAGGTGCTCAGGACACGGTGGCAGGTAACACTCAGCCACCCCAACATGGAAGCAGAATTCTTCTAGGGTGACAGGAGCCAGACAGGGGCCCCAGACAATCACCAGCCACACAACATGGCTACCAGCGGCCACAGATACCCCAGCCCCTGGCCTTCCCATGTCATAGATGGGCCCCCTGATGCCAGGAGAGGCCCACACCTCCTGCATGGCACACAGCGGGCGCCTCGGTCCAGGCTGCGTGGGTGAGTCTCGGGGAGGACCCGTGGGCCTGGCACCATGACTCAGCTGATGAGTGCGGCGATAGCCACACCCGCCTGCCCACTGCCCCGACCTGCCCAGCACAGCTTTCATTCCTGCTGATGAGCGGACCTTGGGGCAGTGCCAGGAGGCCTGGGTGTGTGCGTGGAACAGGGCCCGGCCCCACCTCCAGGCTGACCTTGCCCAGCGGCCTCTGTCCATCCTGGTTCCCATGAGGAGCACGGAATCCACCCTCCAGGCTACCTGAGCAGTCCCCCAAAGGCACTGTTCACCTGCAGGCCCCCTGCCTGCAGCTCCCTGTCAGCCCCCAGGGATGACAGCAGACGGCTGTGGAGTCCTTGAGCGTCACCATGGTCCTCCCGGGACACAGTTTTGCAACCACACAGCTTTCGGATCTGAAGAAGGGAAGTGACCCACAGGGCAATGACCTGGCCAAGCCACTCAGGGTTGGGACCAAATGGAGACTAGGAATGACAGGTCTGGCTGCCACTCTGTAGGAGAAACTTGCACAGATTTTTAAGCCAGGAACACAGAGACAGTCAGAGCTGCACTTAAAATGGGGAAAAGAGCTCCAGAAAGGGAGGAGAAAGGAGCAAGCCTCCCAGTTTCTGGGGAAAAAGTTGCAAACAGGTGCCGACCAGGCCATAGCCCAACATGCAGGAAAACCACTGTGGACAGCTGTCAAGCTGCTGGGCAGAGGTCCACGCGCCTGCAGCCTGCATGCTGTTTGCGCACACTCGGCCTCTCACGGGGATGTGAGCTCAGGTGAGTCACCCAGCAGAGGAGTTTTTCCCAGGGCTTGAGGCCAGAGAGAGCCACCCTTTACATATAATTAGGCAGCCCACGAAGCCATAAAGAGAAGGAGGCTAGGCTGAAAATCTGGAGGGGCTCCCAGGGAAGGAGGGGACACATCTGGAGCCCACAGCTCACAGTCACTGGGCAAGTAACTGAGAGAAGGACAGGTGCACCACGCCTCTCCCTCTCCTACCTCAACGTCCACAGATTCTCACCACACACTTGTCAGCTGGGCTCAGCTGGCAGACTTCCTGTCTTCTTGGACACCAGGCATGACAGGCAGCAGGGCCATCTGCTGCCCCACGACTTCGGGGACAGCCTCCAGCTGACTGCACAGGGAACTGACCTGAGGTGCCCAGGGAATGCTGGGGTCTCCTCAAACTGGCTGTCACTGGATGTAATTTTCAGGAAGGCCCTCCAATGGCCCCACCTAGAGATCAAAACTGCAGGGTCTCCCCTCTGCAACTTTGTCTCAGTGGCCTGTGCCCCAAACCTCTCTTTCTGTTACATAAGACACTCATGTCACTCAGTAAAAGGTTCCAGAATGCACCCCAGCAGTCCAGCCTCTCCTGGTAAACAGGAGGGTGGCATTGAAAGCCTCTCTTCACTGCGCATGGTGGCACACACCTGTAATCCCAGTACTCAGAAGGCTGAGGCAGGAGGATCACTATGACTTTGAGGCCAGCTGGGGACATAGTGAGTTACCAAGCCTACACTACATATATCATGACCACATCTCAAAATACCAAAACACAAACCAGAAAGAGCTCTCTTTCCATAGACCCCCCTCCTACTTTGATACCATTCTTTCTTCTAGATAGACTCAGGCAGAGCAACTTTTAAGCTAAAATTCTAAACCTGATTGGAGAACAATAAAAAATTCAGTTTGTTCTGGGTCTAGGTAATCACCTAATGACCAGTTCTACCTGTATGCCCGACATGGGCCCCTGCCCTGCAGGAAGCAAGAGGTGCAGGCAGTAGCCAGGAATCCTGGTTCCATCACCCCACATGTGCCATGATATCTACCTCCCAGGCTTACACAGGGGTCTCCTGATCCCACATGTGCCTCCCTACTGCCTGTGAAGAGAAGACAGTGTGTCCTGGATGCCAGGGCCGGCATGAGGACACCATCCCAACACCCTCCTTGGCCCCAGCCTGGGCAGTGAGACAGACTCCCTGCTCTCCTAGACCCCACCGTCTTCTGACCTCAGCATTCCATGAGATCTACCTGATGTCTAGGGTATTGCCCAGTGCTTAGGATCTGCCTAAGGCACTGTGCTAGCTCTGTCCAGATCAATACCCTACGGTCTCAAGAGGATGCAGCCAGTGGGCCTCTAGGCGCAGGCAACACATCACACACGGGCACGAGCACACCGCAAGGAGTCTTGGTTCTGCTGCTGCTGCTGCTCCTTGGAGGGTCTCAGCTGTGTAGGCTTTTACTTTTCCAGCCAAAATAAGAGCACAATGATTGTATCACAGAAGTTTCAGGGAAACATTAAACAAGAATGTAGGAAAAGAGCCCAGCATGCGATTAACAGGCACTCAATAAAGGCTAATCTTAATTGTATCAACAGCTAACTCTCCTTGGTACTTTCATCACGAAGCACTTTCACACAACCATTATGAAATGAATAGGCAAATGACAGAACAGAGCAGGGAGAACAGGTATTATGCCGTTCATTTCGAAGATGAGGACAACAGACTTGGAACTAAGGGTGACTCACTAGAGATTAGGTAGTAAACTAGTGGCAGAGTTGCGATTCCATCCTCAAGTTCTACTGATACAAAGCTGTTTCTAATCTGTCAGAGGTGTGGGTGCAGATCACACAGAAATGTGAACTAAAATTCAAATAAAACTTAGGGTGTGGAGACCGAGACAGGAACAAAGCAAGGGTCAAGGGTTACAAAAGGGAAATCTTGCTCGTCAGGACGCAGAGTGGGCTGGGCAGGGCAGGATAGGCTACCTAGGACTGGCCCTGGACCTCCAGACCACCTAACTGAGGCAGTAGAAACAGTTCTTCTCCAATGGCTTCCCCCAGGACGCTTCACAGCCTGTTCTTGAAGGGAGCTTCTATGTGCCTCATCCAGCTGGCATTTCTTTGTTACTCTAGGTCCCAGAGGTGAACACAGGGGACAAGGTAACAGCAAATCTTTGTCTACTTTGGCTCTACATCTCATAGATTCAAGGTGAGGCCCACAAAGAACTAAGCCCACAAATCACAAGGCCACTCATGGGCAAGCACCAGGCTCAGTCTGTAAGTCTTGTTTTAGAAATAATTTGAACCAAGATGCTTAGGATAGAAGTACTGGGTCTCAGTACTGCTAGAGAAAAGTAACTACTTGAAACTGATCAGAAAAGCTGTTACATCAAGCACACAAAAAATGTCACTTCTGGAAATCAAGACAGTGGTAGAAAAGGAAAAAGCAGATCAGAACTCACAATGGAGCAGCAGGGGCCGCAGGGCACAGGGCTCTCAGCCTCAGCATCCAGAGACTAAACTATGCTTATCACTTTGTTGTTGTTGATAATGGAAGGGAAATAAATATCTCAGAGTCCTGCCCACAGTAAGAATACTCTGCAAGTTAGTACAGATTCTTAACTCGTAGGAAAAGCCTCAATACCAAGGACACCTCATTCTTAAGGGATTTCAGGAATCTAAAACTTTGCTGCAACAGAAAAAATCTTTCTATAAAACATTGCAAAAAATCAAGCATTTCCTGGGCTCCTTCAACCAGGTCCTCTCTTTCCCAAGCCTCTGCACCAAGGTTCCATGAGGTTCCATTGCAACCCATCACGAGCCACAGGTAGAAACTCACACCCCCACCTCCCAGCAGCCAGCAGTGACCTCACCTCTGGAAGGCTGAGCTGGGCAGGCGAGGCTGAGGGAAACGTCTCTACTAGTCTGCATAATTAAGGGAAAAGGGATTTTAGGCCTTTCAGACAGAAGAAGAGAGAAAAAAAAGCAAATTCCAGGACAGGCCATTTTTGAAAACAAAAGGCCACGGGATATGATGCACAGAGACTTTTTTAGACAAACCTGTTTCAGTCTCTGGAGAGCAGATTTGAGAAAGCTTCTGCCCCAGCAGGCTCCCTGATCCATTCAGAGGCGGGCACCCAGCAGGCACTCCCTACTTTGATGGTCCCAGGAGGATTGTGACCCGATTCCCACAGGAGCCCAAATCAGCCTACAGAGAGGACTGGGTCTCTGCAAGGAGGGGGCACCTCCACCTGCTTCCAGCAAGTCCCAGTGTACTACTTCTCCTGGAAGAGAGGAAGGAGCCCTTGCGAAGGTACTTTCTGCCATGTCACGTCTCCATTTTTAACCAAATGTAAACATTCGTTATAAAAGCAAGGGGGCAAGGCTGAGAAAAAGACAAAACTTGAGCTCCGGCAGGGTCTGGGGTTCAGCAGCCCCAACTCCAGAAAGCCTTTCCAGCTTTGGACTCTCCCTCCTTTCCCCACAGAGGCAGCCTCAGGCTTGTGTCTGCCTATGATATCCAAGTTTCTGGGTCAAAAACAGTGTGTTCTCCTGCAGCCTCTGCTCCTGCCCAGCATATAGAAAACCCCAGGAAACACACAAACTCGGAGAGGCTGTTGCCAGCTGCCTGGCCTTCACTGCCAGCCCACAGAGTCCTGAATTTGCAGGAACGTCTGTCTCTCCCAAGGCAGGCTGAGGACAGATAGCACCACTCCTGACTGTGGCTGGAAGCAGTTGCTGTCCCCCACCTCCAGAGCCCCAGGGCAGCCCCCTCTTGGACCTGGAGAGTGGAGCAAGAGGTAATGCTAGACGGGTCCGGCAGGCACGCAGGCAGCTCCCTCTCTTCTCCAGAGTAGGAACTAGGATTGCAGGCGTAATCCGAGTCCCAGGGAAACCACAACCCTGTAGAGCTACATCTTAGACCTGAAAGCCCGGAGTGAACTGAAGACAGTGCACAACCGTAGCCCTCCCTATTCTTCCAGACTCGTAGGGAAGGTGGGACCCCTATTGGAATTTGAGAACTAGTCACCTTGGGTGCGGCAGTGCCCGCCTGTGCTGGGAGCCAGATCCCAGCATTCTCACAAACTGCCAGCTTCCATCACCAACGGAAACGCTTGCAGAGGGCAGTGGCGCTCGGACGCCCCGTCAGAAGCTCAGGACCTGCGCGCCTCCCCCTGCCACAGCCAGGGAGCCGGGCGGTCCAGATGTGGAGGGGGAGACCGCCACTTCCGGGAGGGAAGCCCCCGCTCTGCACCTCCCTCTACCTCCCAAGGGTGACCAAAGCGCCCCACCAGCAGGACCCCCAGGGCCTACACCCCACTCAGGGGCTAGAGCCAACACCCGGTAGCCGGCGCTGACACCTGGTGGCCGCCCAAGACCCAGCGGGGGCGGGCAGGCGCGGCGGGGCGGATCCCAGGAAAGGGTTACAGGGGCCGAGAACAAAGCGCCCCCATCGGGAAGGCGGGCTAGCGGACCTCGGCCGGGGCGGGAGAGCCACTTTCCGGGGACCGCCGCAGGCTCTTTGTGGAACACGTCCTTGTGCGGAGGAAGCCAACCCCCGCCAAGGTGGATACCACTCCCCACCGCGGGCTCCCCGCCGAGCTCTACCCGGCTGGCGACGGACAAAGCCAGCCGGGAGGGCGCGTCCCAAGGTCCACGCGCATAAAGCCGCCCGCGCTTCGTCAAGCCGGGGACAAACCTCCCCCAGCGGCACAACTTCAGCAGCCTGGTAGTTGGGCTCCTCCGAACTCTACGCTCGCAGACCAACTTCCCGGAACCTCCCGCTGCCAGCTCGGCTCGGCTCGCCAGCGGAAGCCCGGGGGTGCCGTGCGCCCCATGCTGCCCGGGACTGGCTTGCGTGGCTTCCGCGCTCGCTCAGCCCGAGGCGTCCGAACTTGCCTAGGCGCGAAGGCGGGCACGGGCTTGGCGCGCAGAGCCGTGAGGTCCGAATTGGAGTCTGCGGCGGGGGAGGGGAAAGGAGGTAAGGATAGTGGCCTCGGCCTCGGCGACCCTCTGACTCACTCGAGAGGCCACGCCGCCGTGGTGCCCAGGGCGAGCGGGATGGGAGCACGCGATCCAGGGAGCCGCCGCGGGCCGGCAGGGCGAGCCACGCGGAAATGTTTTCTATCGGCTCCCGGCTTCGAGCGGCTGGACCCAACGGGGGCGAGCGCCTGGCTCCAGGGCCCTCGGCCTGAGCCCGCAGGGCAGCGCGGGAAGGGCCCTGCTCCCCTCCCCCTCCACGTGCCGCGGCCGCGGGGCTGGGAACACGGCTTTCCCAGCCGGGCTGGCCGGGCGCACTCACCGCGAGGGCCGGCTGCAGGCGCAGCGCCAGCGCACAGACCCAGAGCCACAGAGCCGCGCGCCTCATGCTGCCGGACGGCGGGGCTCGCGGGGCTCCGGCCGGCTCTGCGCTTCTGTGTGGCGAGGGCTGCGGGGCGCCGGCTGAAGTCCCGCCCGACCGTGCTTCCTCGGCTCGGCTCTGCTCTGGCCGCACCTCTCCCGCCGAGCTCCGCCTTATAATAAACCCACAGGCCCGTAGCCTGGCACGAACCGGCCCCCAACCCCCGGCTCCGCCAGGTCTCCTGCCAGCCGAGTTCCCACCCCCTGGAACCCCGCCCCCGAGCCCGCCCCTGCCCCGCCCCGTGCCCGAGCCCGCCCCCTCGGGCTCTACGGGGCAGAGCCGCCTCTGTAGCCCGAGTCTTTAGCCGCTCCTGGTGGGCGGTCGGAGCACTCCTTATCGGCCCGCCTAGGTGTGGAGACACAGCCCGGAGAGTAGCAGAGGCGCTCGGGGGCTCCGTGGAAGCCGGGCTCCAGTTCCTTCTGCTCGTGGACCAGGTGCACAGGACTCCACGTTCTCGGAGAGAACACTGTGGAATACCCGAGCCCCGGGATGATCAGACCTTCTGCTGATGCACACATACAGCAACACAAGCTGTCTCCCCTAGACAGCGTAGGGGCTCCCAGGGCCCGGCACGGGTTGCATAATGTCCCCCAGCTCCTCCAGACCTTTCTTTAACCGCGGACCTTCTAAGGAAGAGCTGTTTTCAGAAAGAGGACAATACCCTTTCTCTTCATAGTCCAAGCTAAAAAGAAATGTAAATCCAGGCCCTGTTCCCAAGTGACCTCAAGCACCTCAGCCCATCCCTCTAGAGGTCCCCTCAAGGCCCTTATGTGAAGCCCTGAGCCTCGAGGCTTTGCGTCACCACTCCGCAGTCTGTCCAGGAAGGCCAAGGGCGAGTAGGGGTGGGGGCAAATGACCACGAGAGCAGCAACAGAGAACCAGACAGGCCGTGTGACAACTGCAGGCTGGAGACCATGCCAAGTGACCTTCACACCTAGACCTGGTGATTAAAGATGCCAAACTCAGAACCAAAAAGGTCTCCTAAGTCTCACTGACCTCTCGGGACATCTCCCAATGGTTTTCTTTAAAAGATTTAAGGCTTCCTGGGTCATGGTCAGGCAGGAAGAAAACTATGGGGCTAGCTTCTCCACCCATGGGCCAGGCTTTCCCAGTGAGGCAACCTTCTGGGCCACTGGAGCTCCAACTCCTAAGAGGACTTGGAGTGATGGCCCATCATGAGCATTCTGCCCTGGTTCTGCCCCAGCTCCTAAATTTTGGGGCCTTAGTTTGCCCAGTTCTGGAGTGCACGTGTGTGTGTGTGTGTGTGTGTGTGTGTGTGTGTGATCCAGTTCTTGGGGGCTGATGGGGCTCCCTGGGAGCTTTCACAATGACTCAGCATGGTAAAGCCTCCATGGTGTGGGTGGTAGCCTAATCCCAGTGCTTGGGAGGCTGAAAACAGGAGGATCACTATGCGTCCAATCTGTGTAGTGAGACCCTGTAGACCCTGTACTAAATACATTTAAGGGGAAAAAAGAAAAAAAGGCCCTTCGGAAGTGGTCCATAGATGTCACCCAGAGGGTGGCCCCAGCTGCTTGAAGTGTCTAAAGTCCTCTTCAGTACTCTCAACCCAGCATGGAGGAAAAATGGGTCAATGGGCCTCACCTTTTTCTACTTCTCAAAATAAGAAGAAATGAGGTCAAGGACACTTAATGAGTCTTTTGTTTTGTTTTAATATTTTGAACATCACCGGTTTCATACTTCTTTCAAACTGAACAAACACTCCCCAGTTCAACCCGTCTGCCCCAGTTCAACCTGTCTGCTTTTGGGCCCACAGGAGGGCCTGCACAGCATCCCCACCCCCACCCCCAAACTGAGGAAAGGAATTGGGGTTCAGCTGCCCTGTCCAGCTCATGTGTGCTCCTGCCCACATTCTGCAGGAGCACATCTTCCTGAGACACTTATGGGTACAGGAACCTCTTCCAGTCCCAGGCCCCACTGTGGTACCTTCAGCTGAGCCTCCTTCCTAATTTGTTTCCTTAACATGCATTATTCTATATTTTCACAGCACCCCTCTGAACCCAAGCTGTGCTCCTTTCCTGCTAAGAGAAAACAAGTTCCTGGACTCCAAGGCCAGTCCCCCACCCTCCTTGATCCTGCTCTTCCTTCAGACATGGACACAGAGATATTGTACTTGACTGGCACAGGAGTCATGGAGAGCATGCAGGAAGAAGAAAATGCCAGCCTCCGACTGCAGGCTGCCCTACAGAACCCTTGAGAGGTGGGCAGCATCTGTCAGCTGCCAACCCACCCGCTCCTACCCCTGGGCCTCTGCTGCAGGGCACGTAGCTCTTATGGTAACCACCACATGTCTGGACAGCCATGTCCACACACCCCTACCAAGGGCAAGTGAAGTGACTGGGGTTCCCATACTGGGCCACTAGGCAACACCTGATAAAGGGAAATGCTAGCCGGATGTGGTGACATATGCCTGCAATTCTAGCACTCAGGAGGATGAGGCAGGAGAACTTCTGTGAACTTGAGACCACACTGGGCACAGTGAGTTCAAGGACAGCCTGAGCTGCATAGTGAGACCCTGTGTCAAAAAACCAATAAACTAATAAAATAAAATATACTAAGTCCTTACATGAGTTTTTAAAAACCTATTCATATATATATATATATATATATATATATGACATTATATAATCAGTGGTTCTCAACCTTTCTAATGCTGTGACCCCACAATAGAGTTTGTCATGTTGCAGTGACCCCAAACCAAAAAATAATTTTGGTGGCTACTTCAAAACTGTAATTTTGCTACAGTTATGATTCGGAATGGCTTTAGGTGACCCCTGTGTTTTGGTCATTCGACCCCCGCTGGAGTCGCAAGCCACAGGTTGAGCACCGCTGAATAGATACATGCATACTTAGCATTGCTGGGCCTTTCCTGTTTAGTCTGTGTGGAACAGATCAGCAAGAAGCTGTGCTGCTGTTTGATTTTGAGTCCCTCCATCTCAGAGCAGGTTGCTGAAGCCCCCCTGGCTGCTGGCTGAGTGGGCAGGCACTTCTGGTCACATGCCACATGCGTTTCTGCTCTTTCTGAGGTCCCTTAAATGTCAGCCAGGCTCACAAAAGTCGTGCAAAGTGAAACTCACTTTTCCTAGTGTCTTTTGCTAGAGGTGGCCATCTGCATAGAGCACCTCCAGGTGGCAGGTGCACATTCTAGGAGGGGTAAAGAGCAGAAGTCTGCCCAGTTCCTTCCCTTTTATCTTTCCTCCTTGCTGGGATACAGATAAGATGGCTGCAGCTGCAGCAACCATCCTGAGCCATGAAGTGAATTTGTGAACAGAAGTCACACAGCAAAAGAACAAGTGGACCCCACTCTCAGGCTTATGTACATGCTTCTCTTTTTATTTTACTTATTTTTGCTGTAGTAGAGCTACGTATCTAGACATTTAAAAAAAAATATATTTTGAAGGGCCAGCCAGATAGCTCAGTGGATTAAAGCACCTCGTTAGGCAGATGCAGGGACCACTGTTCCGTTCCCAGCATGCTGTGCTGGCCCTGCCCCCAAGGCACACTGAGATGGCAATTAAGACTGGGCATTGCGGTATATGCCTGTAATCCCAGTGCTTGGGAGGCTAAAAACAGGAGAATCACTATGAGTCTGATTTGTGTAGTGAGACCCTGTAGACCAGTAATAAATTATAAATATACATATATATATATATATATATATATATATATATATATATATCCACACCAGCAATATTTCCCTTTAAGACACATATTCTGAACTGTCTGTTACTTGTCAGTAAGTCTAATCTAAACACACAGGCCCACTGAGCCTTCTACACACGACTGAGTGGGTAACCCCAGGAGAGTGTGGGGAGGATGGTGGGGGGAAGTAGGGAGGGAGAAGACAGCTTCAGGTGCTGCTGAAAGCCTCCACAGGCCTGTTTCCTGGGCCTGGACAGCAAGCCCAACTCTGGATGTGACTCTAGTTACTTAGTAACTCTCCAGCTGGACACTCACTCCCTTTTGGCCCAGCTGCCAGGCCCTGCCAGGGACTCCAGAGGAAGCCCTTGTCGAGAAAGATGTCCCCCGGCCACTGTGAGACATGGCAGTCCGCATCCCTGAAAAGCTTCTGCTCCATGGAGCTCACAGGTTTGCTCTCACAGATGTCTACCGTGGCTAGCTCTGCTGTCCTTTGCCTGGGATGGCTTAGAGGCAGGGTTCGCTGGGGTTTGCTGTGCAAATAGCTACACTTAAGTTGTGCACCTCTGCTCCCATCCTTGCAACTGCCACGCCTCCAGGCCAGCTGTCCATCTATAAGGTGTGATTGCCCTCGCCTTGTAGTTGCTGCTAATATTTGGTAGAATGCCAGACAGACAGAGAGAGAGAGAACAAATCCACTTTTGTAAATATCATTAGCATCCACACATCCAAATGAGAGTATCCCCTTCCTCCAAGGGGACACCTGTGCAACCATCCAGTCGCCTGATGCTGCCCACCATTCTGAGGACACCAAGAAGCCTTTGCCTACAGGAGCAATTGGGGAATGAGCATTGCTAAGTGTACGAGAACTCCGAGAAGCACAATGCCATGCCCTTCCTCTAAGAGACATTCCCTGGGCTCGTGCTCCAGGGTGTCACAAGCCCAGACAGTGCCCAGCATAGCCTTCAGAATTGGACCAGGTACCAGAGCTGCAGCTGTCGAGAACCTATGGGAGCCAGGCCCCAGCTGGATGCTGGAGATTCGGAAGTAGAAACAGAAGGTTTTCATTTGCTAGTTCAGCCTTCAGGGAGAAACAGCTCTAAATAATCACTCTGAAACAAAGAAATGTGCACACCCCTGGCCCATATACCAGCAGCTGGGGAGAGCCCTGGGCTCCATGCACAGGGATGAGGTTCCAGTGAGTCTGTGGGGAGGCAGGGCTGGGGACCAGAGAGTCCGAACTGGTCCTTGTGTGGGAAAGAGGTGTGGGCAGCGCTCCTAGCTTCCTGTGCAGCTGCTGTGACAAATTACCACCACGCTGGAGGCTTCAAGCAACACACATTTATTCTCTTACAGTTTTGAAAGCCACAAGTCCAGAGTCGGTTTCCCTGGGCTGCAGTCAGGATGTCAGAGGCTGGGCTTCCTCCTGGGCTCCCCAGACAGTCTGCTCTTCCCCGGGGCAGCCCGCCCTTTGCTGAGTCCCTGCCTCACAGCCGTACTCACAATCAGCATCTTGCTTCCCTTGGCGAGGCCCTCTGCTCTGTGTGCTGCTCCACCCCTTTGACCTCCCTCCAGCCCGACAGCAGCTAGGCCAGCTGTGGCGATACATGTCCATGACCCCAGTACTTGGGAGGCTAAGGCAGGACAATCGAAACTGTGGACTCAACTTGGGCAACTTAGCGATGAAGAGAGATTTGTCTCAAAGTACCAAGGAGAAAAAAGGAAGAGGGGGAGGGGGAGGAAAGGGAAGAAAGAGGAGAAGCAGAAGAAAGGAGAGGAGGAGGAGGAGGGGAGGAGAAAGAAAAAAAACAAGAGGAGGAAGAAGATGCCAGCTGAGTGCCTTTGGGGTCTCACCCAACAGTGTAACACGGGATTTCTAAGGATTCAGATGCTGGCTTTAGAGGCCACTGTGACACCTGCTGTAGGTGGTGAGCAGGACCAGGTCATTCCTGGAACCCAGCAAAGAGCAGGCAGGACAGCAAACAACCTCCAAGCCCCGGCCTGAAGGAGTCTGTGGAGGATTAGGTGGCCAGATCACAGGGCTCTGTCAGGAGCCAGGTGAGAGGAAGAGAGTCTCTACAGTCTTGAGTGCCACCAACAGCCCTGGGCAGAAAGAGGATCTTTCAGGGTGAAGGACACACAGAACCAGGACCTCGGGGCACTACGTGGGGAGAGGAGACACAGAGAACTGAAAGTGACAGAGAGACACAGGCCTCTGAGATGTGGCAGTGCCAGTGGGGCTGGGGCAGTTGGAGCCCCAGCCCAGAGGAAGATGGCACATGATGGCCCTAAGTGGTGTCTGCACAGACAGCCAGTGTCAGGTGAAGCGGCTACCTGGGCTGGGCGGTGCTGGGTGCTGTCTTCAGGCGTGGACCTGCCCCAGCTGTGACTCAGCCAGGCCGCTAAGGAAGTGTGGCTGTCATGGCTCCTACAGGAAGCTGTCTCGAAGGCAGGCGTTCCAGCTCCAGCTGCTCTTTCCCAGGTGTGGCCCAGCCACTTCCTGGGGTGGGGTACTCCACGCACGCACGCACGCCCTGCCCCTACCAGCCATCCCCCATGGCTGTCATCAGTGACCCACTGGCTAAGCTGTCTGAGTCTGTCTGGCTCAGCCTCAGTCCTTTTACCGAAACCCCACAGTGTGTGGCTTCGTTTTACCTGTTCTCAGTCACACTTCCGGCTAGGTGACTTTGGGCAGATACTGTGATGTCTTGGTATTTGCTTTGGCCCCTCCAAATTGGAAAGTACAAGTTAGCTGCACCCCCCTACACACTGTAAGTAGGGACTGGAGGAGCACAGAGAGGTAGTGAGCGCTTCACCTTGCTGCCCAGGGCACGTCCCAGGAGCTCTAAAATGTGATGTGACATAAAAAACACTTGCCATTCTCAAAGCGGAATCCTAGAATAGAGAGAGGCAGTCTTGGTGGCCCTCACTGGACTGACTCCAGTCTGGCCAGCCAGGCAGTGTAAGTCCCAGTACCTGTGGATGCATACCCTCACCCACACACAGGTGTGCCTCTGTGTCACCCAAGGCTCGTGCATGCAGATTCAGCCTCAGGTGGCTGTGCCTCCTTCAAGGAGACAGCATGGGGTGGAGCTTGCATAGTGACGGCCCCCAAGGTCACAGCTAATCTGAGAAGCAGAGACAGAGACAGAGACAGAAAGGCTTCCAATTCCACATGGGAACTGCATCTAAGATTTCAGACCTCTGGATTCCAGCAGGATCAGAAAAGCTGGTACACTGGACCACAGCAGCAGCCTGTGGCAAAGGCCTTCACCTGGAGGCCAGGGAAGGAGGGCATGGGGAGGCAGTGGCCAGGGCCCCCAGGCCCTTCAGAGATCCCCTTGGGTGATCCCCAACCGCCCACCAGGCTTCCTGCACAAGTCCATTCAGGGGCCACACCCTGAGCACAGGTGTCTTAGTTAGAAGTCACTTGGTGCCCAGAATTAAGGAAGGAAAGGTTCATTTAGCTCACAGGTTGTGGAGGTTTCAGTCCTTACTTGGATGACTCTAAAGGAGAATAGCACATGGAAGAGGGCTCTAGTTCAAGGTGGTAGAAAACAGCAAAGCAACCAGAGCAAGAGGAAAAGAGAAGAGAGAAAGCCTCTTTCCCTCCCTTTATCGTATGCAAGCTACCTACCCCAGTGTGGATGTAGCATTCACATCTATAGTCCCAGCATTGGGCCATGAATCAATCATATAATGACTGCACGAGGCTTGGAGGGTACATTTAGACACAAACCATAACATTCCACTCTCAGCTCCAAAAAGATGCATATACATTCTTTATGCAAAGGACACTAGTTCATCTCAATGAGTTGTCAAAGTGCTAACAGTTTCAGCATTGCTGAAAAGTCCAAGTCTCCTCCAAGATCGAAGGCAAACTTTTAGCTGTAAGCCCTGTACAAATGGAAAGAAAGTTGAGGGACTGGGCAGATCACTCCGTGGCACAAGTGCCTGCTTGGCAAGTGCAAGGTCATCAGTTTGAACTTCGATCTCACCAAAAAAGAAAGAAAGAAAGAAAGGAAGGAAGGAAGGAAGGAAGAAAGAAAGAAAGAAAGAAAGAAAGAAAGAAAGAAAGAAAGAAAGAAAGACCTTTTCAGGCCCTCCTTTCCAAGATGATGAAAAAAAGAAGGAACAACAGTCATGTAAAAAAGGGCCAAGGTTGCCGGGCGTGGTGGCGCACGCCTGTAATCCCAGCACTCGGGAGGCTGAGGCAGGAGGATCGATGCGAGTTCGAAACCAGCCTGGGCTACGAAAGTGAGCTCAAGGCCAGCCTGAACTGCATAGCGAGACCCTGTCTCAAAAAGACAAAAAAAAAAAAAAAAAAAAGGGCCAAGGTCATGTGCAACCTATTTGTTGCACAAACCGCGCCTGGTGGGTACCCAAGGATAAGGTCATTAAGAAGTTTGTCATTTGGAACATAGTGGAGGCCGCTGCCATCAGGGACATATCCGAAGTGAGTGTCTTTGATGGTTATGTGCTCCCCAAGCTGTATGTGAAGTTGCATTACTGTGACAGTTGTGCCATTCACAGCAAAGTGGTCAGAAATCTATCTCGTGAAGCCCGCAGGGACCGATCACCTCCACCCCGATTTAGACCTGCTGGTGCTGCCCCACAACCTCCAGCAAAGCCTATGTAAGGAGCTGGGTCTTAATGGACTGAAGAAAACTTTGAGAAAAATAATAAATTGAATGTTACACTTTTTTTTTTTTTCTTGTTTCAGAACTTTTGTTTGTTTCTTTGTTTGTTTATTTCTATGGCCGGCTCAGCCTACCCTAAGGGCAGGGCTGGCGCAGCATGTGGTGCCGGGGATCAAACCCACGGTCCCTGCAGCCACCTAAGCTTTCCTAAGCAGGCGCTTTAGACCACTGAGCCATCCTGCCGGGCCCCTGAATGTTATACTTTAAAAGAAAGAAAGAAAGAAAGAAAGAAAGAAAGAAAGAAAGAAAGAAAGAAAGAAAGAAAGAAAAAAAGAAGCAAAATAAAGAGAAGAAAGTTCAACACTTTCAACATTCAGTGGCATGAGATAGATGTCACCACTCCAAAAGTTACAAGCAGGGAGGATATAGAGGAACTGGACCATAGCAAGTCCAACATTCAGCCGGACAAACATTAAATCCTGTGGTTGCATGTGGAACATCCGGAGCAATCTATGTTAAATTGTGTGCTCCTAAAGTCTTGGGTGGCTTCACTCCTACAACTCTTCCAGTGGTTGTAGCTCCCATGGCTTCTCAGGCCTGTTTTATTCCCTCCTTGCAAATTTCCTTAGATAATCTACATTCTTGGATTTTCCAAACTTCTGGGGTTTCCACTACATGTTAGGCTTCTCGCTCTCTGCTTCACACACTACCCTCACAGGGGCATACTTCCTGGACTCACAGGCCTTCTGAAATCTAGGTGGAAGCCTCCTTAACCTCAGAACTCTTGCATTCTTCATGCACCTAAATTGGTTTCATGTGGATTGTGCCAAGGTCCACTGCCAGCTGGAGCAGAAGCCAGGCTTCCTTCTCTCTTAGCTGTAGACATTGAGTGCCCAGATGGCTGAACATTTTGAACATGATTCTGAGGAACAAATTCTCTATGCCACTGCCACTTTGAAACCTCAAGCAGCCACCACCACCATTCTGGAACATGGTACTTTGTACCTTTCTCCTCAGAGCAAAGTCTTTCAATTTTGCAGTTTTAAGGTAGCAAAGGGTAGAGATTGTTGCTTGTGATGGCCTCAGGCCCTCTTTTCTATTCTCTTTTTCCTTCTTAATAACCAAGATCTCTTCTGCTCTATCTCTGCTGTATACAGCTTTACTAGAGGTTCCCTTCTGGCCAAACTCATGATATTTTAAATCACCCTGCTGGGTTCTTAGCCTCTGGTTGGACCAGTGTGAGCATTGTTATGGATTCTAGGTCTTCAAATGACTTATGCAGGACATTGCCATGGGACCCAGGCCGTCAGCTGGAATCTTTGTCCTGCTGGCACAGACTTTCTAGCTTCCACCAGTGACCTTTGGGCCTTCCCAGTGCAGATCCATGAAACACGCCTGCATGAGACATTGTTGTGGGTGCTTGGCCTCTAGTTGGACTCAAGGTGGGCATTGTTATGGGCTCTAGGTCTTTAGTTAGATTCATGCAGGACTTTACTGTGGGACTCAGGCCCTCAACTGGACTCCTAGGTCTTCAGTGTGTGGACAGATTTCATGCATTCTCTTTGTATATGATTCTTAGGGTAACTATTATAAAATAATCTTATAAAGTATATGTCCTGAATTGTATTGTTCCCTTTGCAAAAACCTGAACTATAATAGTAGCGCTCTGGAGTAGTTCAAATCCAACTATGACAGCACTCCTGTATATAATTTTTTGGCATGTGGACAGTTTATTACAAGGAGCAGGGTTGCTACACCATAAAGTAGTTTTTTGTTGTTTATGACAGGGTCTCATAATGTGGCTCAGACTGGCCTGGACCCTCCAGTTTCAGCCTCCTGAATACTGGGATCACAGTTATATGCCACTACCCCAGCTAAAAAGATCCCTCTTCAGTTTCATAATATATGAATATATTTGCTTCATTGTAAAAAGTCAGGGGAGCTGGGGAGATGGCTCCAAGGCACAAGTGCCTGCTGGGCAAGTGCAAGGTCGTGAGTTTGAACCCCCGTCCCACAGAAAAAAAAAAAAAAAAAAAAAAAAGTCAAACAACATTGTGTATAGAATGAAACCTCCATTTTGGTCCTGTTATGGCTTGTGTCTAGATGTCCTCCCAAAGCCTCACAGAATAAGAGGTTTTTCAAATATGGTTCAATCCAGAGTGTGCTACAGATTCATGGTGCATTGTTGGGATTTGTGGGTGATTAATAAATCTGTCCACTGATTGGTGTGTCACTACCCTAATCTTGGAAACATGGATACAGTATAAGGCCAGAAAGAGGCCTGTCTTACCTCTGTTTGCTTTGATATTGTCCACCCCCACCCCACACCATCACTGATTTAATTTCTCTAAAACTGCTTTGCCATGCTACCCTGTCTTAGATCCAACTGATTATGGACTGAAACCTCTACAAATTATGAGCTAAATAAACCTTTCCCTCTTTAACTTTGATGTCAGGTGTTTTGTCTCAGCAATGAAAGAAAAGTAATTAAGACAACCTCTGGCCAAATATATTTACGTGCAAGGGCTATGTGGCCCTGAGACAGAATATCTTACTTCTGGGTCACCACCAAGAAACTACGGACAACCACTTGCCTTTGAAGTTCTTGAAAAAGCATCCTTCACCCTTGGTGAAGGATGCTTCCCTGATCACATGTGCACAGAGGCTTGTGAGAAAGATGTATACAGATAGGCCAAGCCTCATGCTTTGTGGAGGCCTTGCCTTCCAGAAGTGGCCACCTTCCTCTAAGGCATATCTAATGGGTAAGATGCAGTATCTCTGCTTATAGCTTGGGAGCTCAATGGTGAAGTCAAGGCTAGGATGTTGGTGGCAAGAACTGACGGCTGTGCTGGAAGCAGAGGACCAGCCAAGAGCAGCCCTGGGAGCAGGTGCAGAAAGGGGAGTTCTGGAGATAGCAGAGAGGCAAAGGACTGTGGTATGTGTGATTTAGGCATGGGAGCAGGGGGTAGCTTAGGATCACCTGGAAGAGATTCCCAGAAGTTTGGGCTTCAAGAGTGAGCATTGATTAGCAGATGCAGGTTCTGGGGACCTCATTGTGGCAGTGACAGCCTCAAGAATGGGCTCTTGGGCAGGACATGTGAAGGAAGGGCAGAGCTCATGGGTGTGCTCTAGGCCTGCAGGAGGCATGAGGAGGGGCTAATGGCAGGGGACTCAAGAAAACCAGCCCTAGGCTAAAGAAGCTCCCCATGGGACATGACCATCTCATACCAGTGGTATAGGCTCTGCACACAAGCTAAGGCAGCAAGTCGGTAAGGGGCTGTCACAATCACAGTAAAAAGACCTGCTTAAAGGAAGCTGCTGGACTCACCAGTTTACTCAAAATCCAGTCATCGCATTGGTTTGTAGGCAGATCTAGGGTGGGGGAGAGAATCTAGGAAGCCTCCTTTTTGCCACTGTCTCACGACTGAGACAAGTTAGGAACCTGTCTACCATCTGCATCTGACGGGGGTAGACTATGGCCTGACATCTCTCCAATCAGAGCCAGAGTTCTGACCACTCAGGAGATCTAAGTGACTTTATGGGGAAGTAACAGCCTAGAAGAGTGAGAGACCTTACCCATTCCTCAAGCTGTGCTTGTCAGGGCCGAGAGCTGACACTGCCCTCTTTCTTATTCTGTGGGGGGTACTAATGAATATATGCATGAAGAGATGAATCAGAGACTGCAGAAATAGGATGAAAAAGAGCCAATCATCTCTTCAGTAGATTTGTCATGTAACTCATATTAGATTAAAGAACACTTTTTCTAAATCCATACAGACCATTTGTTCTTTAGTCACTCACTTAACAGATATTTATTGTCTAGGAATATAGCTCCATGGCAGAGAGCTTGCCTAGCATGTGTGAATCACTGAGTCTGATTCTAGGACTGCAAATATATATATGTAAATTCAATGCCTACAATATGCCAGACAACATGAACAAACCCCCCTTGTATCTCCTCCTCCTCCTCCTCCTTCTTCTCTTCTTCTTCTTCTTCTTCTTCTTCTTCTTCTTCTTCTTCTTCTTCTTTTTCTTCTAGTTCTTTGTTTTGTTTTTTTGCAGGACCAGGGTTCAAACTCATGACATTGCACTTGTCAGGCAGGCACTTGTGCCACAGAGCTATCTCCCCTGCCCCAAACAAATCACTCTTGTTGTCTTCATGGGATTTACATTTTGCTTGGATCAGACCAACAAGAACTAAACAAATAAGTTCAACCCACAACTGGCCAGAATTGTGAAACACACTTTAGAGAAGAGCAAGGAAGTGTGTGTGGCTCTGTGACAGAGCACTGACCTAGAGTATGTCAGGCCCTAGTTCCAGTCCTCAGACCTGGAAAGAAAAAGGAAGGAAGGGTGGAAGAGAGGGAGGAAAGGAGGAAAGGAAAGATGATAGAGTGGTGGTTTAGAGGGAGAAGGTGGCATTTGGGCAGAACTGAAGGAGGAGTGAGTGTAAAGGAGCTGAGAGCTGCCTGTGGACCAGCAGCCAGGAGTACAAGAGGCAGCCCAGGAGTTCAGGTAGTGGTGAAGGGTGCAAAGGACAGAGCAGGAGAGGGCACATCCTGTGGGACCTTGTGCTCTCAGTAAAGGGGGGCAGTGTGGAGGGTTGGGGAGAGAAGCACTTTCTCTCTCTTTTAAAGGTACTTATTTACAGCCCAAACTGGAGCATTCCCAACCCAGATCCTGGTGATTGCAGCCCTGTGGTGGTTCTTAACTTGTTCTTCAGTTCCCTGTATTTCCTGCAAACACAGGGGCCGATCTACTGATCATCAATTTCAACTCTACTAAAAAAAAACTGTTTTGAAGATGAGGTGGACAGCACTGTGATCCCAGAACTCACTCAGGAAGCTAAGGTAGGGGGAATCACAGGAAGTTCAAGGCCAGCCTAGGCTACATAGGGAGTTCAAGGTCAACCTGAGCTAAACAGCAAGATTTGCAGTGTGTGTGTGTGTGTGTGTGTGTGTGTGTGTGTGTGTGTGTGTGAGTGGTGGTGCTGGTGCTAGTGGTGGTGGTATTCCCTACTTCACAAGGAGGATGAAGTCTTTTTCCGTGATGTTGGTAGCTACTTATATTAGTTCTTTTCTTCAATTTATTAGCTAGAGTATTTCTGCAGAGAGAAATTCATCAACTATTATTGTTACCTTGAGGTATATTCTGTACAAGAGAAGCTGGGCCAGTTTTCTTTTCTTATTTACTAATTTTTTTTTTTTTTTTTTTTTTTTTTTTTGCGGGACTGGGGTTCAAACTCACGACTTGCCAGGCAGGCACTTGTGCCTCGGAGCTATCTCCCCAGCCCTTATTTATTAATTTTTAAATAATTCACTAGCCGGGCGTGGTGACACAGGCCTGTAATCCCAGCACTCGGGAAGCTGAGGCAGGAGGATTGATGTGAGTTTGAGACCAGCCTGGGCTACAAAAGTGAGCTCAAGACCAGCCTGAACTGCATAGCGAGACCCTGTCTCAAAAAAGATAAATAATTCACTAATTCCCCAGCTTCTCTTTGTGAATTTATAGATTTAACTATTTTATGTAGTTCAGAGGCTGGGGAGATAGCTCTGTGGCACAGGTGCCTGCCTGGCAAGTGCAAGATCTTATGAAAAAAAAAAAGATCTTGAGTTTGAACCCTGGTCCCGCAAAAAATAAAAAAAATAATAATTTTATGTATTTCAATCCATTTGCATTAATTATTTTCTTTAGTAGTGACTAGGTTTCCTATCTTTGGAATCCTTTGGTTTATCTTCTTAGTCATATATATACATATATATATATATATATATATATATATATATATAATTGTTTAGGAATATAGCTCCATGGTGGAGAGCTTGCCTAGCATATGTGAAGTACTGGGTTTGATTTTAGCAATGCAAAAAATATATTTTTTAATAAATTAAATGCCTACAATATGTCAGACAGTATGAACAAATCACTTTAGTTGCCGAAGCAAGTTACCAATGCTTGCCTAACCAGGCACTGTAGACCGCTGAGCCATCTCGCCAGCACCTATCTTCTTGGTCCTTTTTGATAGGTGTTATGCATTTTTTTTTTTTTTTTTTTTTTTTTTTGCGGTACCAGGGATTGAACTCAGGACCCTGCGCTTGCCAAGCAAGCGCTTATTCTACTGAGCTATCTCCCTGGCCCTTTTTCTTGGTCCTTTTTACGATAGTTTCTTTTTGTTTTGTTTTGTTTTGTGGAACTGGGGATTGAACTTAGGACCTTGCACTTGTCAGGCAGGCACTTGTGCCCCTGAGCTATTTCTCTGGTCCCTCCAATAGTTTTTAATAGTTTGTATTCTATAGCAGATCATATTTTCAGAAGATGATTGTGCTATGTATACCATTCCACTTGGAGTGGACAAATTTCAATCCAGAAGTGGAGTTTAAGTTTCCTTCACCTTGGGGCTGGGGAGATAGCTCTGAGGCACAAGTGCCTGCTGGGCAAGTACAAGGTCGTGAGTTCGAACCCTTGTCCCACCCAAAAAAAAAAAAAAAAAATTTCCTTCACCTTGGTGAACTATATTGACAATCTTAGCTGATGTTATGGAATTATAGAAAACAAGACAAAAAACAACTGAGTTTCTACTTGGGCCCTATCTCCCTCCCCTTCCCTCCGTCTTCTTCCTCCTTTCCCTTCTGCTTTGTTCTTCTTTTCTCTTCATTCACAACTCAGGCTTTAGCTTTGGAAAACACAGGCTTCAGGGAAGGGCTGTGCATGTTTCAGGTGCCAGTTCTCACGAAAGCTTTGATAATGGACAGCTTCAAATGCTAGACCCACAAGCTGTCAGATGACTCAGCCCCAGCCTTCAACCTGATAACAGTGGCCAGACAGACGGCTCAAACCTCCCCATATCCTTCATCTGCAAGTCACAAAACCAGGCTGCTGTTGTTTTAATTTTTGGCATGGCTTATTTCATGGAAGCAACAGGAAAGTATATTGCATTACAGTGTGACAAAGAGTTCTGTGCTCATGGTGGATATTTTCTATCCTGGATCCAGACTTAGTCAGCCTGGGCTACAAAAGTGAGCTCAAGGCCAGCCTAAACTGCATAGTGAGACCCTGTCTCAAAAAGACAAAAAAAAAAAAAAAAAAAAAAAAAAATTACATTTCTCTTTATGTATATTTCTTTCTTTCCTTTCCCCTTCCCTTCCTCATTTTCCTCCTTCTCCTCCTCATTTCTGTTTGTGGTAAAGGATGAACTTTGGGCAAATGAAGGATCTTAACATTCACCCAGCCCCAGCCTCCTCACCTCTTCACTGTTTTTTCAAGATCTCACTAAATTACTAACTTGCCCAGGGTGAGCTCAAACTCCTGCCTCAGCCTCCAAGGTGTTAGGATGACAGGTGTTCCCCACACACTTAGGGGCATTTCTGATGGAACAGAGCATTTCTCAACATCATTTGCTTCCTTAGAGTTTTTTTTAAACTGGAGGTAGGGACTGAAAATTATCAGTTTCTTTTCTTTTTTCCTCCCCGCCCCTCCTTTGAGGTAGGAAGGATTGAACTCAGGACCTTGTGCTTGCCAGGCAGGCACTTATTCCACTTATCTCCTTGGTCCTCAGTTGCTTTTCTTACTATTTGTTGTAGGTTTTTTTTTTTTTTTTTTGTTCAATCTGTTAACGTAATCATTTAGATTAATACAAACTTTAACAATGAACCATTCTGAATTCCTGCACTGCTCTGAATTCCTGGAATGGATTCTACTTGGTAATGGGGTATTACTTTCTTGGATTTGAGGTCTACTATCATTTAGGAGTTTTCTGTGTGCACAGTAGAATATACCACATAATCATTACTTATGTCAGTCTTTTGACTTCAAGAGCATGAAAGCTTTGTAGAGCCAAATGGGAAGTTATCACTGTTTTCTGCACTCTTTAAAATTTTATGTAAACTGGAAATGTATTTTTTGCAACTGGCATATTTCAACTGATATAATATTCTCAAGGTTCATCTGTGTTGCAGCTTGTCAAAATTTCCTTCTTTTATATATATATATATATATATATATATATATATATATATATATATATATAATTTAATTTTTCTTGTTTCAGAACTTTTTTGTCTATTTATTTATTTTTATGGGCGGCTCAGCCTGCCCTGAGGGCAGGGCTGCCACAGTATGTGGTGCCAGGGATCAAACTGTGGTCCCTGCAGCCGCCTAAGCTTTCCTAAGCAGGTGCTTTAGACCACGGAGCCATCCTGCCAGGCCCCAAAATTTCCTTCTTTTGAGAGGCTCATTAGTCCTCCATTGCAAAGAAGCCACACTTTGCTTCTGTATTTAGCTGTATCAGTGGACAACTTGTGGCTTCTAGCTCTCGGCCACCATAAGCACTGCGGCTATGCATGTGGGTAGGCTGATACTCCTTGAGGGCTTGATTTCAGTTCTTCTGGACATATTTCCAGAAGTGTGACGATTAGTTTTTTTTTTTTTTCAATTCTTTTATTGTTTAAATTTAACAATGGTTATATTACATATTTTCATCATCGGATCAGTTTAGATTAATACATATAGGTATATAAGATTGATCAAACAATTAAACATTAACCTTTCTAAATCCACATTACTTTTTTCTTTTTCTTTTCCCCCTTTTTTTCTTTGAAAGTTGACATATTGCATATTGTCCTCACAATCATTCTATAGAG
>PVJA010003992.1:23176-90108 GCA_004027025.1 Myocastor coypus | reverse complement strand
TCACAAGCTTCACTGGTGGCACACTGCAATTGCAAAACCTTTGATTGTATATGTATCTGCTTCCTCTTAGTCCAAAGAGAAGTATATTCTTTCCTGTTTTTTTTTCTTTCTTTCTTTCTTTTTTCTATGCAACATTAATAGGGAGGTGGGTCATGCCCACACACTGCACTGTATAGAATGATTGTGAGGACAATATGCAATATGTCAACTTTCAAAGAAAAGAAGGGGGAAAAGAAAAACAAAAGTAATGTGGATTTAGAAAGGTTAATGTTTAATTGTTTGATCAATCTTATATACCTATATGTATTAATCTAAACTGATCCGATGATGAAAATATGTAATATAACCATTGTTAAATTTAAACAATAAAAGAATTGAAAATAAAATAAAATAAAATAAAATCCAGAGAAGATGGGACAATCACTGCACATGAGTTGCTTTCTACAGGCTGAACATGCTAGCAGAATAAATGAAGGTACTACGATGTACACAAAAATATTGCAGCTCCACAGAGATGGGAAGCAAAGAAAGCCAGATAAAGGAGGGGAAATGGAAGAAGGAACCCACCAGATCTGAAGCAATATCAGAGAGGCCAGAAAGGGAAGCCAAACCATTCTGGTACTACAGCATCCCCTTGTCCCTATTTCCACATTCAGGGCAGGATCTGGTGCTGCAAGGAATGGAGCCTACATGTCAGTGGCAGCCAAACCTCTGAAATAGGTTCCTAACCTTTCTACTCTACCCACTGGGACACAAAAATAAAACCTACCTGAGCTAACCAAAACGATATGAAATTTCGATTAGTTTAGCAAAGAATTATTACATGAAAAAGTACCAAAAAAATAAATAAATAAATAAATTAAAAGGTAAGAATTTCTATTTAAAGACCAACTAAAAAGCTCAGCACATTAAAGAGCCTGGAAGCAGTCACAGGGGCCAGGGGACCGATCTGTAGGCCTTCCAGGGCTCAGTGAGGCAACTGAGACTGGGTGTGGTGCTGTGCACCTGTAATCGCAGCTCTTGGGAGGCTCTAAACAGGTGTATCACTATGAATCCGATCTAGTAGTGAGACCCTGAATACCTGAAGACCCTTCCCTAAAATAAATAAATAAATAAATAAATAAATAAATAGCTTAGATGAAAAGAATAAGTTTTCTGAGAAATGTAGTTACTTCCTCCCTACCCCCCAAAAATAAAATAAAATAAAGCAAAAGAAGAGTAAGAAATGGTTTCTGGAAAAAATTAAAATAAAAACAAAAAGACAAAATTGTTTGAGACAAAATGAAAAGAAGTTTTAAAGTAAATGAAATTTTTATCCATAAAATCTAACTTGAGATTCTGAACATGATGTTTAAGAATAAGAATATAAGCACTTTTATATTCTAAAACATGCCATTTCCACTCTTATTTACTATTTCAATGTTTAAAGATAAATATATTTATATTCATATATGTCTCACAAATAATTGTCAGAAATGTTTCAGACAGTTAAATGACTTGCCAAAATATTCTCACATTTTATTCACACAAGTATTTTTTCTTTTTTTATTTTTTTTCTTGTTTCAGAACTTTTGTTTGTTTGTTTGTTTACTTATTTTTATGGCCAGCTCAGCCTGCCCTGAGGGCAGGGCTAGCGCAGTATGTGGGGCCGGGGATCAAACCACGGTTCCTGCAGCCACCTGCAGGCGCTTTAGACTACTGAGCCATCCTGCCGGGCCCACAAGTATTTTTTCTAAAGAAGAGAAATATGTTAAAATACATAACTGAAAATACATTTAAACTGTGACCACAAAATTCAGAATTATATATTTTATATTGTAGTAGATGCCAATGGGACTGTTATGGCTTGGATATGGTATTTCTCTAAAGATTCCTAAATTAAAGACTTAAACATTGAAACAATACTTCAGAAATAGGCAGTTGTGAAAATTGTTAAATCATAAAGACTCTAATTTCATCAACAGATCAACCCACTACTCATCAATGGATTAATTCATCAATAGATGGATCCATTATTTTAAGTACACTAATAAGTACAATATGTGCCTAGGAAATATCTTAAGGATTTTGACTTCTTTTTCATTGATGCTGATTAGTTTATATTGTCCTTTTTATTGTCTTGTGGGTGTTGAATTATTTTTTCATACATCCTAGTTGTTTTTGAGAGATCTTTTCTTTACACTAACTGTAACAATGTCTTCAAGGTCTGAAAGTCTATTTTCTTTCATTTAAATGGTTGTGTCAGGTTGTGAGGGGGCTTGTATAGCACTTTGAATCTGCCTCATAAATTCCATTTCTTTCCTATATTGCTCATTCAAGAATTCCATTATTTTTCTATTCTCCTCTACTTTTTTATCTGTGTCTTCTTTAGAAGCACTTAGTACTTCCTTCATTATAATTGTCATTTATTTTTTTACTGGAGAAATTATTTCTGATCTGATTTTCTCTATTCCTTTCTGCAGTTGTTTCTTTAATTCAGATGCCATTTGTTATGGTTTATGTCTAGTTGTCCCCCCAAAGCCTCATGTAGTCATTGGACGGAGACTTCTAGAGTTTGAGACTTGATCCATGATCCCTGGGATTATGGGTTTTAGTACTTCTGGGATTATGGGTGTAGCCTAGGGCGGGAGCTAAGGTGGAGAGCCTGAATGTAATATAAAGAGAGACAGAGAGACAGACTTGAGCTGGTGCTGCTGCTCTGTTGCCCTGATTGGTTGGCTGCCTCTGCCACCATTTTGCTGCTGTTCTGCCGTCATAAACTGGATGCTCTCCGCCCTGCTCCACTCAGCCTTGGGCCAACCGAATATGGACTGAAACCTCCACGAACTGTGAGCTAAATAAACCTTTCCTTCCTTCATTTTGAGTGTTGGGTATTTGTCCCAGCAACGAGCAAAAAGTAACTAAAACACCATTATTTCAGAGATTTCAGGTGTGCGCTTTCCAATTTCTTCTATGCTATTGTCTCCTATATTTGTTCTGGGTGGGCTCAAGGCCTCAGAACACATTTTGCTCCTTCTCTTTGTCATTTTGTATAGCACTGTCTTCTGACCTTTGGTATAGGGCTTTGGTAGAGTTCTTACCTTAGCACCAAGTCCAGATCTATTAAGTTCAAACTCATCCAGATGAATATGGCTTGGGTCTGTCTCCTATGCCCCACTGCTTCCTGCTTCAGCCCTTGGAAGGGTTCCTGCTGTTCACTGTGGCAAGATGTTATGCTTCTGGATTAGCTGGATGGGTCTTGCCTCTAGCCTCCCCATAGGGAATTCTGCTGCAGGGTTTCTCACTGGCATGTCTGACATGAAATTCCACTCATATGCTGGACCTGGGTGTTGGGTGAAATGCTTCCAGCAGGTCCCAGGTGGTCCCACTCACAAGCCTGGCCTGCATGCTGAGTCAAATCTCAAAATTATACAAAATTTAATATGGCAAATCTCACCATCTATTTCAAGTCAACAATGTCCAAATTTGTGATGGCTTTTTCTCTTAAGATACAATTAATTTATTTCATTTGTTGGGATGTTTTGTTGTTTTTTCGCGGGTTGGCTTTTTTTAATGTATTTATTACAGGATCTATAGGGTCTCACTACACAGATCAGACTCATAATGATGCTACTGTTTTCAGCCTCCCAAATGCTGGGATTACAGACATGCCATCATGCCCAGTCTCAGTTGCTGTCTCAGCACTCCCCTGGATTCAGGCCAGCAAGGCATACCAGGGACAAACCCAGTGCCTGCATCTACCTAAGCAATTAATCTGCCAAGTAATCTAGCCAGCCTTAGTTTGTTTGTTTTGAGACAGGGCCTTGCAATGCAGTTCAGGCTGGCCTTAAACTCACTAGTTAGCACATGCTGGCCTGGAATTCATAGTGATCCTCCTGCCTCAGCCAACCAAGGGCTGATATTATAGGTAGGCACCACCATGCCTGGCTTATATATTTTAAGAATACAGATACAGAATCCATCAAATTTGACATTTGCAACTATGCATGTATAACAGTACCCAATTCAAGTTACAGAATTAGTTTCAGCAGTCTAAAAAACTTCCTATTTCTCACTGTCTTTCAAGAACTTTCCTCTCAGTGAAGAGACATGTTATGGCTTCTAGCATTACAGACTAGCTTGGTCTATATTTAGATCATATGTCTTATCCATTGCTCATATATAATTAAACTATTTTAGTACTTTTACAGAGTTCTGAAAATACTATCATGATCTGGTTTACATTTCACTAATACATCCATCTGTGGTCAGCCTCCATTCCACTTCCAGCCCATTTTCTGTCTTTATGGATCTGTCCTTTGGAAATTTTATGTATTTTCAGAATGATACAATTATTGGTACTTTATGTTGAATTTGTTTCACTTAGAATAACATCTTGTATGTTGTATCAGTTGAATAAGTTGTGTCAAGTAGCTTTTTTCTTCTTTTTTTTTAATTTTCTTTTTCAGTTGACTGGCATTTAGATAGCTTCCAACTTTCAAGTTTTGCCTTTTCTTGAGCTTTGTAGAAATTGTAACATTTTGCTGGGTGTGGTATTTTGTCTTTGCTTTCCTTTATCCAGTATAAAACTTTTGATTCATCCTATTGTTGCATGTTTCAGTAATATGCTCTTTTATATTTCTAAATAGTGATGTATTGAATGACTATATGAACATCTACTTAGTCATTGTCCTTCCTATTGATTATCCTATCTATACAGTTGATATGAGTCATAGATATTTTTCTTTGAAGAACATGGCTTTGAATGTCATGCTTAACTCTGCTATAACAGCACACAAGTAACCACTGGTTGACAGCAAATGAATGTACATTGTTATGGTTCAATAAAACTTTGCTCACAAAAATAAATGATGGCGAAGCCGGGCATGGTGGCGTACGCCTGTAATCCCAGCACTTGGGAGGCGGAGGCAGGAGGATCGGTGCGAGTTCGAGACCAGCCTGGGCTACAAAAGCGAGCTCAAGGCCAGCCTCAACTGCATAGTGAGACCCTGTCTCAAAAAGACAAAAATAAATAAATAAATAAATAAATAAATAAATAAATGATGGCTCAAATTATATTTCCAGCTATTAAGCTTTTAACATCATGATCTAGACTAACTCTCATCATAAAATTTATATGATATTAAAGACATGATCAACACATATGATGAATTTTAAAATTTTTGAGCCAGCCTAAAAAAAAAAAAGTCCTTCTCAATTTTTGGGCCAGTCAAATAGCTCAGCAGATTAAAGCACCTGCAAGCAGGCACAGAGGCCAGTTAGATTTCCAGGCCTGCCATGTTGGCCCTGCCCCCAAGGTATGCTGAGATGGCAATTGAGACTGGGCATGGCGGAGCACACCTGTAATCCCAGCTCTTGGGAGGCTATAAACAGGCAGATCACCACAAGTCCCATCTAGTAGTGAGACCCTGAACACCCTGTAGACTCTTCCCTAAAATACCAAAATAAAAAAAAAAGCATCCTCTTAGTATTTCACAAAATAAACCCATCTTCAAAAACTTATCCCATCATTCTTTCTACTTTGTGAAGCAGTTCTGGAAGTCCTCTGTTGTGTCTAAATTAAAAAATATTGTGAACACTTCTGTACAGTGTTTTCCAATGGAAAAGCAAGCTTGTAAAAATATTACGAAGTATCAATATCTACATTATTCCCAAGTTATGGCATCATATAACTTCTGCCTTTTTCCCAAATTCAAATTAACTATGTGCTATGGTTTGTGTCTAGTTGCCCCTTCCCCCAGAGCCTCATGCAGTCATGGGACAGACTTCTAGAGTTTATGATTAACTCATGATCCACTGGGATTATGGGTGTGAGTGCTGCAGGGATTATAGGTGTAAATGCTGCTGGGATTATGGGTGTGAGTACTACAAGCAGAGAGCCTGAATGCAACTGAAATGAGATAAACTTGCTCTCTGTTGCCATTGTTACTATTACTCCTCCCTTTTGCTCTTACTGGTTTGTTGTCTTCAGCTGCCATGAGCAGCTGCCCTCTGCCATGTACCAGTCTGCCTTGAACCCAAATAAGTATGGACTGAAACCTCCAGTAACTGTGAGCTAAATAAGTCTTTCTTTCCTTCATTTTTAGGTGTCGGGCATTGTCCCAGGAACAAGAGAATAGTAACTGAGACACTATGACAGATAAACATGTTGAATTGATTCAGTACATGAAGGCAGCCATGACAGTGTATCTGAAAATACTCATGAAAAATGACCTCCAGAAAGTACCAAAAGGGTGGAATAAATGTATTCAAAGTGGGGAGGGGGACAGTATTTTGTGATTGCTAAAAATGTGTCTTTTAATGTTTTTAATCTAAGTATTCACTGTATTTTTCAGTCACATCTCATATATCCCTCATATGTGTTATGTATAGATCATCACACATACATAGTTTTAAACACAAAGCATTATGCTGAGTATTTTAGGGCCTGTATTCTGAAAGCAAAAGAATAATTTAAATAATAAAAATTTTCCCTTTCTTTTCTACTGTATAATTAGTGATGAAGTCATTTGAATCATACCAAAGATATTACACTGGTTCTCTATGGACATTTTATTATTGTTCAAACAACTAGATAACAATACCTTATACTCACTGTTTCTGTGCTCATAAATCAGACAGTTCATAAATATTCATAAATGCACACTATTCCCTACAGAATTATCTCTAAAACAATAATTATGCAAATTGCAAATTGTCCAAAGCACTTAATTTCTTAGCAATATGCAATCTGAGC
This sequence comes from Myocastor coypus, assembly GCA_004027025.1. Lineage (NCBI taxonomy): Eukaryota > Metazoa > Chordata > Mammalia > Rodentia > Myocastoridae > Myocastor > Myocastor coypus. Next base: position 83,372 of record PVJA010003992.1, on the reverse strand, counting down.
TAGCCTAAAGACAAGTTAATAAACAGTCTTTAAAATAAGTGATAGAAGTGCCTTGTATCTCTAATCAGTGCTAAAGTTTAGGAAACAGAATGCACAACCTTAGGGGCAATTTTTAATTTGATAAACAGATACTAACACTCTTCTACAAAATATGAGATATTTTACACATTATAAATAAATTCAGCAAGCCGGGCGTGGTGGCTCACGCCTGTAATCCCAGCACTCGGGAGGCTGAGGCATGAGGATCGGTGCGAGTTCGAGACCAGCCTGGGCTACAAAAGTGAGCTCAAGGCCAGCCTCAACTGCATAGTGAGACCCTGTCTCAAAAAGACAAAAATAAATAAATAAATAAATAAATAAATAAATAAATTCAGCATATCAAAAATGTTACAATATAGTAGTGTTTCTTTCAGTTATATTGGAAAATTAATTTTCTATCAGATCTTCCCAAAAAAGCAATGGTTACCAATTTACACACTTAGCAACACTCAGATGTCAACCCCACTAGAACGTCAAAACATTCATGTGTGTGTGTGTTTCTTTCCTTTAAGGAATTGAAAGGTTTTTAACAGAAGTTTAGTTCTGTTAGTTTAAACTGCCATAATAAGCAGAGTGATTGGCTTATAAAATCCAAAAACGTATTTTGCACAATTCTGGAGGCTGAAGTCCAAGATCAGTTGCCATCATGGTCAGGTTCTATTAAAAGCACTCTTCTGAGGCAGAGATTGCCACATTTTTAGTGCATCTTCACATGGCAGAGAGTTGGAGGAAAGATGCTCTTTTGACTCATAAAGACACTGGAGTCTCTGCCCTCAAGACATCATCTAAGTTCAGCTACCTCTCAGAATCCACGCCTCTGGACACTATCACCATAGAAGGCAAGGCTTCACTATCTGAAGTTTACAGGAATAAAAACATTCAGTCCATAACATATATGTGGTCGGAAGTGGGTTTGTTTGTTTGGTTGGTTGATTGGTTTAACTTATTTTGGTTTTTCTGAGCCAGGCTATCTCTGTATAGTTCAGGGTATTTTTGAACTCACTGTAGAGTCCCAGCTCCTAATTCTTTTTCCATATCAAATTTATTTTCTTTTAAAGGACATGTTAGAGGCTTTTGCATTATATAGGTTTATCAGCTATAAACAAATGCCATTATAATCATGATAACATAAAAAACAGCTTTCAAACAACCAAAGGGATTATCTGGCAAACTGTAATAGACTAGATTTTAGAAAATAATACCATTCTCCTTCTACTACCTTCATTAGTAGAGATGTTAAGATCATTGTTCATAATGCTTTGTTAGGGCTGGCCAGATAGCTTAAGGGACTAAAGCTTAGATAGGGGCGGGCACCCCACCAGATTTCTGATTACCCAGCATCCTGTGCTAGCTCCACCCCCAGGGTGCACTGTGACAGTGATTGAGACTGGGCATGGTGGCACACACCTGTAATCCCAGCACTTGGGAGCCTAAATGCAGGAGAATCACTACAAGTCCTATCTGTATAGTGAGCCCCTGTAGATCCTATACTAAAATACATTTTTTAAAAAACGTTTTGCTGATTTGTCCTTTAATTCTGTTTCTTGACTTTAGTGCAATGAAAACACTAGGCAGAGTTACTGAGTCGCCCAACATACCACTGAATAATTATCCAACCCAACACTATAGGTATCCAGAAGACTGAGCACTTCTCCTGCCACTGGTAGCTTATGGTTCCATAGGCACCTCGAAGGGTGTGTTCTTGTCCCAGCCCTGCTCCCTTATCTCTACTTCCGGTAGCCATCCAAGCAGCTTTCCTCAGCTAGACTCTCTCACCACGTCATTCAGCCATGGAGGCAGCCAGCAACACGCTAGATCTTTGAAATCCTGCAAACTGAAATAAATCTCTCCGCAAGTTGGTGAGTTGGGCCACATGTATTTAATTTCTAACAAGATTATAGCTTGCCCTTGCTATATTAAGCACTGTGCTCTCTGGTGGAAAGTGTTGCTTTTAATTTTAATATTCTAACATTTTATGTTAAGCAAAAAATGAGATTTTTCTTCATATAGTTTAAATCAGAAGCACTTTACTTTTAAAACCTATGAATTCGCTCATGAACAATATTCTAACTATCTAGTATATTAAATTTCAAAGTCTAACAATGAAATTTCACTTCAAAAATTCAAATTTTTAGAATGAAAATTATATGCAACTTAAAAAGCTATATGTAGACAAGTGGTCTTTTTCAAAATAAGAGCTTTGAAAAATATAGCATAAATTTTTAGATACAAAGGCATTGAATAACCTGCATCATATAGCTGTCCTGCTAGGTGTCAAAAGTTAGGTTGAAATAACATATGTATTGTTGCACATCACTCTGTCTTTCTATTTGTTTTTGGTTCTGTCTTTACTCTTCAAAATAAAATGAAGTTTAAAAAAAAAAATCAATGGAGCATAAAGAACTATATGGCTAGTGTACCCAGCTTTGATCAAAGAAAAATAACCTTTGGCCTAGTTAGCTCATGAACTCCTTTACAAGAGTACTCTTTAAAAACTTATTATCTGGAAATCCCAGTACTGAGAAGGCTGAGGCAAGAGGATCACTACAGGTTTGAAAGCAGCCTAGGGTACAAACTGAGCTCAGGGCTAGCCTGAACTGTGTAGTGAAACCCTATCTCAAAAAGACAATAAATAAATAAATAAATAAATAATTAATTAAAATTAAAAAAAAAAAACCTTATTATCTGGAAACACTTCCTAGAATATACAGTTACAAAGGTATAAGGAAGAAGAAGACTGCTGATAGAAAGACATTCATAATTCCAAAATAGCAACTTATGTATTATGGTAAGTTTAAGTGCAACTTTTTAAATTTACTGTTCTTATAAACAGATGATCTAACAAAACAATTTTTAAAGTTCATAGTATTTTTTTTGTGTGTGGCGGGACCAGGGTTTGAACTCATGACCTTGTACTTGCCAGGCAGGCACTTGTGCCATGGAGCTATCTTTCCCAGTCCCAGTTCATAGTATTTTAATAAATTTAGTAAGTAGGTTTGAGCCATTAAAATTTCCTGTTACTTAACTTAGGGATTTGGTACTTGCTTTTAATGTATTGAAATCACTGAACAACAACAATTTAAAATTCATGTGTTCTGATGCCATCGATTGTATAAAAACAAAAAGAATAGCTTGGGAACCTTATAACTAATTAGTCATATTTGCTCCTGCTTTATAAGCCATGCCAAATATTAACATTACATGGACTAATAGTATACAGAAAATACTTTAGGATACACTGGAAGAATAGAATCCTAAAGTTCTTGGGAGCATATACTTGGTTTTAAACTCATTTTTTTTCAAACATCCTACTCATTAACAAATGTAAATTTTCCCTTAAATTAAAACTGCATTCTATATCTGCCCAAAAAGAAATGATGAGTTAAAATGAACTTTGTTCTCTGAAAGGGCAGATATTCCAAAGACTGTTATCATAATTTGATCTCAAGTATTTTCAATAAATATGACATATGAATGAAGGGAAATTATATATATGCTTTAATCAGATTTTTTTTTTGTCTTTTTGAGTCAGGGTCTCGCTATGCAGTTGAGGCTGGCCTTGAGCTCACTTTTGTAGCCCAGGCTGGTCTCAAACTCGCACCAATCCTCCTGCCTCAGCCTCCCGAGTGCTGAGATTACAGGCGTGAGCCACCACGCCCGGCTGCTTTAATCAGATTTAATACCACACCCCATTTGCTTAAATTGTAATTTTTGTACAAACTTTCTGCAGGATATTTTTAAACAATTTCTACTGATTGTGTCTTGGCTATATATTCGTGAGATTTCAGAGAAATAGTTTGGTGATGGAAGCAGCTTCATTTGTCATAAAGGGGTGTCAGGTGGTTTACATTCTAACATGGTAGTGCATCCTCTGATGTGAAATATAACTTCAATGCTCAAGACAATGCAATGTTGAAAGAAGTGACTAGGTTTGGACTAGTGCTCTGTGGATCTTCCAGTTTTTATGAGTCATCTTCCCAACTAACGTGACCTTGGGATTAGATGCCAAAGTATTCCTATGAAGCTTAGAAAAGTCTTACATTATGGGCAGATTTTCCCTAATCTGTCTCAGTGTATTCATTATTTACATATTAGCTAACTCCAATAAGTCCTCAAACTCCAGAAGAGCGATCAGTATAATTTATGAAGCTGATACACCTGCCTCTGGAATAAGTCCTGTTATGAGTTAAATGTAAAATGAATCCTAAAAGTTTCATATGTTTAGAAGTGAGGCCTTCAAAACCTGATTTGATTGTGGAGTCACCATACTCCTCCGTGGATTAATCAACTGATGAAGTCCTAGCTGAATGTGCTGTTAAGAGTTGGGCCAGGGAGGAGGACATCACTCACAGGCAGCATGCCTTGGAGAAGGTAGCTCTTGCTTCTGCCCATCCTTCTCTGCTGCTTGGCTGCCATGTGCTGAGCAGTTTTCCTCTACAACACCCTTTTTCCAGGCCACTTCTGCCTTGAAACCAGCCAAAACCATGAGCCCAAAACACCTCTCCTCTGTTACATTGCAGTTTCAAGTATTGTGGTCTGGTGACTAAAAGGTGACTAGTGAGCTCAGATGAAATATAAACGTAGGCCTTGCTGAGGAAGAGAAGCTACTAAAAGTCCAAAACTTGATCATATCCTTCACTTTCTGAAATGCTCACAGTTTTCTATTACAAGTTTTCAGACAGGTCTTCTGCACACTGGATGGTGATCTCTAACAGAATAACTGCTGAAAAAGGAGGAGTTTTTTAGCACTACTACAGTGCTCACCTGAACCTTGCCATATTTTGGAAAAAGGAAAAAATGCTTATGATCAGGAGCACACTCCTAGTGTGGCAAACCTTGTGGTAGGACAACAGAGTCCACTGTGCAGTCCTCAGGAGTGTGCAGACCACCCTCTCCAGCACTGGCCTAACGGGGTGCAGGAGCGATGTCACAACTTTTTTCTGCCTCCTTTTATTTACAAAGGAACACACTACAGTGTTTTGTAGCTTTCCTATCTTCTCAATATACTATACAGAATTTATAAGTTTCCAAATCAGATGTATTGGTAGATGTAAGGTCACAAGCCAAAAACAAGCAGGCAAGCAGACTAAAAAGAGCCCTTAAATCTGCTCAGGTATGGTCAGCAAAGACTTCAACTGAAAGAAAAACTGTAAGGGAATGATAAGGCTTAATTAATCTAAAGCCAATTAAAAAATGTGGAGGACACTCTACCAAGAAGAAGCCCACTCATCTGTTCTTTCATCATACATCAACAATAAGAACAAAGACACATTGAACACAAGCAGGAGGATAGAGGATTTGCCAAAAGGAAGGGAGTCAAGGTATCAGGGGTGGGGCTTGGTAAAGGGAATGTAAAAGAATTAAAATGTGTTACTGTAGTACATGTATGAACTTCCTGCAATGAATATAATCACATGTTCTGCGAATAAGTACAGTAAAAATATTTCTGCACACCTACAAGTGAGATGGAAAAATCAGATCAAAGGTATGGCTATGAACTGACATGCAACCACTGGGAGCTATAGCAGGTAGGGTCTGCTGCCAGACAGTATCCGTAATGAGGTGAGTAACCAGATGAAGGATCCTGTATGCCAAGAAGTAAAGGGAGGAACCACTAAAGATTTATAAGAAAAAAAAAGATAGTTTTAAAGATGTCTTACTCTTCTCATTGCTGGGACAAAAAATGCATAATACCCACAAGTTAGAGGAGGAAGGGTTCACTTGGCTTATTTTTGTAGAGGTTTAAGTTCATAGCAGGCTGGCTCCAGGAGAGAAGCGTGTCCCACAGCCACAGCACAAGACAAAAAGCTCCTGGCTGGCAGGGTTAAGAAGAGAGGTAAAGGGAGGAGCAGAGAAGAGACAGACTCAGGCCACACCCTAGTGATCAACTCCCACCTCCAAGCAGCAAGTCAGCTAGATCCCTGCATACTCTAGTCATCTTCCAAAGCCATACAGATGAGTAAAGGTGGCTCTGGTGGGCATTCTAGGTATAAACCAACTGTCTTAGTTACTTTTCACTCATTGCTGGGACAAATACCTGACACTCAAAATGAAGGAAGGAAAGGTTTATTTAGCTCACAGTTTGTAGAGGTTTCAGTCCATATTCAGCTGGCCCAAGGCTGAGTGGAGCAGGAGGGAGAGCATCCAGTTCATGGCAGCAGAACAGCAGCAAAATGGTGGCAGAGGCAGCCAATCAATCAGGGCAGCAGAGCAGCAGCAACAGCTAGAGCTCCAGTCTGTCTCTCTGTCTCTCTTTATATTACATTCAGGCTCTCCACCTTAGCCCCGCCTTAGGCTACACCCATAATCCCATCAGTACTAAAACCCATAATCCCAGGGATCATGGATCAAGTCTCAAACTCTAGAAGTCTCCGCCCAATGACTCGACTAGGCTTTTGGGGGACAACTAGACATAAACCATAGCACCAACCATAGCATCTAGTTTACATTTGCAAAAGACTTGCACAAAATTCCAAAACAAGTTACAGGGGCTTTTATTTTATTTATTTATTTATTTATTTATTTATTTATTTATTTATTTTTGGAAGGATTTACAGGGTATTCAGGGTCTCACTACTAGATCAGACTCATAACTATAAATAGCAGCCACTCCCGCAGTACTGATCTTCCCATTAACAGCCTTCCAAGAGCTGGGATTATAAGCACATGCCACCATGCCCAGTCTCAGTTGTTCTCTCAGCATGCCCTGGGGGCAGAGGGCAGGCCCAGGGATTGAACCCTGTCCCCTGCACCTGCTTGCAGGCACTTTAATCCACTGAGCTATTTGCCTGGGCTCTCAAAAGGAGTTACAGATTAAAATTTAGGCTAGCAAAACGAATTGAGACACTGCACTGGCCCTGCTGCCAGGAGTGCTGAGCCAGCCATGTGGGGGCACACACCTGTAATCCCAGTGCTAGAAGTCAAAAACAAGAGGATCACAAGACCAAGCTGTTATGAGACCCTGTACAAATACATCAAAAAAAGGGGGGGGGGGATAAAAATAAATATACACAATTTTTTAAATTTTTAAGTGATTAAATTTAAGTGACAAAAAGATCATTTATACTTATATATACATCCTGCTTATTTCTAAATACAGTCATTTCTTCTGTGAGTTCCACAAAATGAGCAACATCTTGCAATATAAGTAGTACATGATGCCAAGAGATTATGAAGATTATGGAAATCTCCATAATATGGAGATTTCCTCTTTGCAGGGGAGGAGGAAAAAAAAAAAAGCAGAGAAATCCCACACTTGAGATTAGGGAAGCATGCTTAATGTGGAGAACAGTGCAAGATTTTGTAGAAAAGCAGCACCTGATAAGGGTGGAGCAGTGTGAGAGATGACTATTCAACATAATACAATGCCACATTTCTGCAAATGCCTCAAAAGGAGCTAAAAGCAAGTGTAACTCCATCAGTTCTTCACTGAAGTTGCACTGTTAGAAAAAGATTCCAACCAGACAAGAAAATGTGCTGGGAAGCTATTAAGTAAGATACCCAAATAATTCAAAGTCAAATTAAAAGATGTTTTTTCCCTGACAGTGGCTACCATGGTTGAGGCTATTTTCTACATATATCTTAATTTCCTCACTTAAACTAAAAAAGATAAATCTAAAAAGTAATAGTGTCTTACTAACAATCATGTTCTGCTTAGATAGCATAGATATGTTGCTAAAAGTCAGAGTATTTCACTTACAGCAAGTGGGTCCAGGTTGAACATTTGTTAGTCAACACCCAGCCTTCTTCTAGGCCCATCAGTATGATGACTTTGAACATGCCTTTGTTTGCCTGTTTTTTTGTGTGTGTATTTTAAATCTTTGATTTTGTAAACAATTGTCAGGAAGAAACTAGCGTCCATGCATCAATAAAACCCTTAATTGAGAAGTCTTAAAATGAACCCACTATTTTCTGTAGGAAAACGTGATCTGTCGCTGAACTAAAAGGCAACTTCTGGCTGCAGAAACTATATCACTCTTTTAACATTTCCAGAGTACCTGCCATAATGGTGAGTCATATGGTGTATCACATATTATTAACATAAGGTAGCAAAGCAGGACCACAAGACTGAAAAAAAAAAAAAAAAAAGAATTATTCACTGAATGCCAAGGGAAGCTATCAAGAAAAGAAACTAGACCTATACCTCTGATTTGACATCAGAATAAACTCCAAATTTAATTATAAAAGTGAAAGCATAAAAATATTAGAAGTAACCAAGAAGGAATGGGTTTATAAACTCAGTGCAGGAAAACCCATTTAAATCTGACATAGAAGCTATAAATGAGAAGACTGATAAATTCTACAACTCCAAAAAGAATTCAAAACCATCTTTATAGTAAAAACACAATAAACAATTGCAAAAGATAGTTCACATGTGCTGGCAAATGCTTTACAGTCAAGAGTGTTGCATCAAATTGTGCCCCTCCCATCATGCTTGATGTTTGGCCTGATCTCCAGGCAAAAGGAGTGAGATGAACCAAAACCAGTGGGGAAAAAAAACCATAATTCACATGCTAAAATAAATATTTGCAACTCATGTCACAAACCAATAAATAGTAAAGAACACCTACTTTCTTTTTTTTTGAGACAGGGTCTCGCTATGCAGTTGAGGCTGGCCTTGAGCTCACTTTTGTAGCCCAGGCTGGTCTCGAACTTGCACCGATCCTCCTGCCTCAGCCTCCCGAGTGCTGGGATTACAGGCGTGCGCCACCACGCCCAGCAAGAATACCTACTTTTGATAATAAATGATCCAACAGAAAAATAGGCAAATAATATGCATAGACACTTGGCAGAAAATAAAACATAAATAACTTAAACATATAAATAAGACCAAAAGAGTGATGAAAATTAAAACTACACTAATATACCATTCTTTACCTAGGAGATGAGAAAAAGTACAAAAGATTATTAATACAGTTTGGCCAGACAGAGAGAAGGCAGATATTTTTATATACTTCCAGTCAAAGTGTAAATTGGTATAACCTATACAGAAGGCAATTAGACAGTATCTATGAACATTATAGAATGACATGCTTGAAGTCAAACAAGTTAATTTCAAAGAGTTTCTCTCAAAGATACAACTATATATAGACAAAGATTCCTACATGAAACACTAGTCTCTGAACTACTGCTTATAATAGCAAATTAGAAACAAACAGTATCCTCAAGGGTTAACTATGTTACAAAATACCTACAAATAGTAGCTTCTACACCTTAACAACACTTGTAGACTGATTATTTGGGCTCTGGAATAATCCCCAGGATATGCATGTGAACAACCACATTCAAAATGATGTATAGGATACACTACTGGGCCAGTGGCCCTGTGTTGCTTTGTGTAAAATATCTGTGAGAGGACACAGAAGCAGCACATACATTTGTTTCCGCTGGGGTTGAGAACATATAAGTCCTTTTTGTGGTATTTTCACTCCATTCCCTTCTGAACCTATAAAACTGTGAACCATTTGAGTATTTAAAACTAATATACAAAAGTATAACTTTACATATCATCCACTGCACTGTACAATATCTGGCTCATATTATAGACACATAACAGTGGCTATGTTTACTTATTGTTTTAAACTTACAAACTTTTATGCAAATAAAATTTAATATGTTAAAATGTTAAAATTTTATATAGTATTTTTTTTTTTTTGTCTTTTTGAGACAGGGTCTTGCTATGCAGTTGAGGCTGGCCTTGAGCTCACTTTTGTAGCCCAGACTGGTCTCGAACTTGCACCAATCCTCCTGCCTCAGCCTCCCAAGTGCTGGGATTACAGGCGTGAGCCACCATGCCCGGCTATATAGTATTTTATTAATGATCTAAATCAGTGGTTCTCAACCTTTCTAATGCCGTGACCCCACAATACAGTTCCTCATGTTGCAGTGACTCCAAACCAAAAAATAATTTTGGTGGCTACTTCAAAACTGTAATTTTGGTACAATTATGATTCGAAATGTAAATACCAGATATGCATTATGTATTCTCATTGCTACAAATCAAACATAATTTAAACATAGTGATTAATCACAGAAACAATATTTAATTATATGTTGAGAAATATTTATTACTAATTCCAATAAATAACATTTCACCATGGCATAGCATGGGTTTAAATATGTATTTTCCAATGGCTTTAGGCGACCCCTGTGTTTTGCTTGTTCGACCCCCGTGGGGATCGTGACCCACAGGTTGAGAACCGCTGAATTCTCAACTCATATGAGTATAGTCAATAGTACTTCATTTCTGAGAAAATTATCTCACAGAATCTGATGGCTAGATAGCTTAGCAGATTAAAGTGCTTGCTTAGGCGGACACTGGGACCAGAGTTTCAATCCCAGCATGCCATGCTGGGCCTGCCCCTAGGGCGCCCTGAGACAGCAACTGAGTCTGGGCATGATGGCATATGCCTATAATCCCAGTGTTTGGGAGGCTGAAAACAGGAGGAACACTATGAGTCCAATCTGTGTATCAAGACCCTATAGACCTTGAACTAAATATAATAAATAAATAAATAAGATTAACCTCAAATATTTGAAATACCCCCAGCCCCATTCAATTTCAAAAACATTGTCATTGAATACACATGAACAAAATTTATTCAAAGATGCTATGTAAAGCTCTAATACACATAACAATATTTTTTAAACAAATGTTAGAAAGTCAATATTTTAATTGCTACATTTTTCTTCAGTTTTTTTTTAATTCAAAAACAACATTTGCTTGTTTCAGTTTTTAATTAGAAAACACTAACATATGAATAGACATGAAGATCTGAGTTTCCTTTTAGGAGAAATGTATTGTATTCTGTCTAAAAATAAAATCTGCTTTTTCCTAAGGAATAATCTAGTCATCTTTTTTGAGACTTGCATGATATGGCTTACTTATTAACAAAAAAGAGCAGCACATGAGCCTGCACACACAGATTATTTTTTTCAAACAAAAATTAGTATCTTAAAGTTTTCAAAACTCTGAAGATAGTATCAGTGTTTACCACCCAATCTTAATTGATAGAAACCCCCAAAATTATACCGTGCAACTTGAATAACACCAAAATTTTAATGAGTGATTTACATGTAAATTGCAATGCCACCAGAAAGATTTAGAACATTTTTCTTCTTGGAAGTCCTTGGGTTTGGAGCCAAAATATATTATTTTAAGAGCAGCTATCACAGCTCCTCCCTCAATTTGTTAATTAATTATGAATGCCTTATTCCCTTCTCCCAAAAAAACTAACTAGAAAACAAGCCCTAGCATGATTTTTTTCATGATTTTTTTAATATAAGCCCTACCCCAAAATAAGCTCCACTTAAGATTGTGAGCCACATGACCACTATAGCATGACAACTATAACACATTATGGGAGTATTGATTTATAAAATAATAATATTACCATATAATTATACATTAACTGACATTAACACTTAAATGATACCATAAATCAAAATGGAGCATTTAGTTTTATGTAAACAGATGAATCAAGACTTACTGCCAAATGACTCATCATAGTGTGTGCACTTCAGAAGAAACAGACGTGCTTGTGTGTAATGTGAATCTTCACAGTTTAATATATTGTGTACCATATTGGATGTATTTAGTACACTTGGGAGAAATGAAACATTTTCTCAGTTTTGGTGCAGTGTTGTGTTACTTTCATATTAGATGATCATTGTTAACTGTCATCATTCTTGTTTCCACCTCATCTCCTAAGTCTTCAGTTAAAGTAGGACTTAATGGAAGAAGCTTGACAAGGCCTAGCCCAAAAGAGATCGTTCATTGGATAAAGACTTCCTGGAATAAAATCAGGGACAATTGTGTTGCTGCTGCATTGCAGGCAGGCTGCATGGACAAGAAGTGCTCATTTAACGACAGTTCCTCCACAAAACATGAGCGTTTGGGTTTGACGAGATGGTTCAGCAGTCTAAAGCACCTGCTTAGGAAAGCTTAGGCAACTGCAGCAACTATGGTTCCATCCCCAGCACCACATGCTGCACCAGCCCCACCCCCAGGGCAGGCTGAGCCAGCCATAATAAAAATTTTAATGCAAAAACAAACAAACAAAAAGAACAAGACACGAGCATTCAGGACCAATGGTTCTACAGAAAATTAAGTTGTGAGAAATTCAGGCCATAATTTGGAGTTTAGAAAGTTCTAATGGTGTCCCGGAACTTGACATCACTTTATTTGGATAAATATTGATATTTTGCACATGAAGAACTATAGGTTGTTATATTTGCAAAAAATAAGACTTCCCTTTAAAATGAGCCCTGTTGCATCATTTGAATCAAAAATTAACATAAAATCTTGTCTTACTTTCAAAGAAATATAGTATATAAAGTACTTACTATTTCTAACTCAGTCAGCAAACTTCTGACATCCATGGAATCTACAGATAAGCAACTGAAACAAAAGGATCATCCATGTTCTATATATGGTGTGCTTTGTATTGTTGGGAGGAAAGTGATGGGTTTGGGAATCTGTTGGCCCATTCTGATTCTAGTGCTGCCCTCCCACTCCATCACAGGCTGACACAGCATGAAGGCCCTTACCAGACGCTGGCACGGCGCTCTTCAACTTCTGAGTCTCCATATAAACATATATTGTTTATAAATTATCCACTCTGTGATGTTCTCTTATGGCAACAAAAAAGGCATGATGATATCCTTCCTAAGGGCTGCTTCTCTACCTCCAAATTCCAGAAGAAATTATGTCATGGTCATAATTTAGTTTAGCATAAAAATAGTTCATTAAATTATAATCTTCTGGAGACTATGTCCAAGTTTCTGTTAAAAGTTATTCTCATAGCTATGATTAAACCAATAAAGATTTTGGTATTGTAGAACTGAACAATGTGGGGTAATATTAAGATAGGCATGTTTTTTTCTCTAGAAAACCCTTAATGTGCCTAAGAGTAAGTCACTGACATTAACTGAAATAAGAAGTCAAATTGGCATTTTTAATAAAATGACTTTAATAATATTATTTAAGATTTTAAAAGACTAACAGACACTTCCTAAACATTATATTTAGAAAAATTAATAAAAGGCTCATAGTATTATTATATGCAAAGTTCATGTTAAATCAGAAATAAAATAGTAATGCCTCTAATACATGGAGCAAAAACATTCCTATCCTGTGTGGCAAATTGTACTTGGTCATTAGCCCAAAGGTAGTGATATACTTTGTGTGTTACAACCGCCTATGGAGAAGAGTCTTGAATTTGTAACATGTATCAGTTTTCATTGTGTAAACATTCCTTCAACAGCAGATTCCAAGTTTCCAATATGAAATTACTCAACCCGGAGTTAAGAAGACAAATGAACCATCAGCAAGGTGCCTCAAGGCAACCACTGTCCAAAGCCAAGACTTGATTTAAATTTCTAGAGCTAGAATTCAGAAACACGTATTTTTCTTACAAGGTTCTTTGATGATTTATTTTTGCAGTCTGTTCCACTACATAACACATTTAAGAGATGCTGGGGCCCGGAGTTCAATTCCTGGGTCTGCCTTGCCAGCCCCACCTCTGGGGCAAGCTGAGATGGCAATTGAGACTGGGTATGGTGATATAAGCCTGTAATTCTAGTTCTTGGGAGGCTGAACACAGGTGGATCACTACAAGTCCAATCTAGTAGTGAGACCCCTAACACCCTGTAGACCCTTTCCTAAAATACAAAAATAAAATAAAATTTTAAAAATACAGGTGGATCACTAGGAGTCCGATCTATGTAGTGAGACCCTATAGACCCTTACTGAAATACAATACATAAATAAATAAAACACTCAAGAAAGCTATGTTACTGTCTTGCTTACATATTTTAAAGTAATATTTAAATACTTCATTTTTCTTAACATGTATTAATTATACATGGATTTAGTGTAGTAGTCTAACATATGCATACAATACATACTGATCAAATCAGGGTATGAACATTAACTTATAATTTCTTTATAAGGTACATTCCTTATAAGTTGTTGATATTTAGCAACTCCTCTCTTCTACATCTTAATAAAACTTCCAATAAGTTATTATGAACTATCGCCACCCTTATGTGCTGTCAAACACCAGAGCCCACTTCTCTCCACTTTGCTTTGGTATCTTTTATCAAGTCTCCCACATTATTTAACAACCTTTAGCAATGACTGTCCTACTACCCTACATAGAGCTTGGAGATTTTAGCTTCCATATATGAGTGAGCTCATGTGCTATTTGTCCTAATACTCCTGGGGTATTTCCCTTACCAATATGTTCGCCAGTGCATTGGTTTTGTTTCATTTAGTTCAGTTCCATTCAGTTCTGTTCAGTTGCTCCTGTAAATGACCTTTCTTTCTTCTTTATAAAAGAATATTATTCCCTTGTGTAGCGTGTACATGTCACACTTTCTTTACCCATCCATCACATAACAGACATCTAGATTGATTTCCTATCTTACCTATGATTAGTAGTAGTGCTGCAGTAAACACAGAAGTGCAGAAATCTCTTTGGTATGCTGACTTCCTTTTGATATTAATTGTCCCAATCCATGAATATAGAGGTTTTTCCTTTTTATCTTTTTTCTTTATATTTTCCATTTTAGGTCTTTTACATACTCTGTTAAATTTCTTTCTGCATGTTTTATTTAAAGGGAGTATTACTCAGCTATAAAGAATGATAAACTAGAAGACTTCATATATAAGTGGATGTATCTTGAACATATACGCATAAGTGAAATAAATCAGACCTACATGTGTAAATATCATACAGTCTCCTTAGTGTAAGAACTCAACAGAAGAAATAAAAATGGAAAGGCATAACACAGCTGAGTGGAAATCAAGGACTTGAAGCTATTGTGAACAGAACTGCATTCATAATTTTATATTCAGCAAATTCTCTCTGGCATATAAAATACTACTAAATTTGTATATTCACTTTTTTTTGTCTTTTTGAGACAGGGTCTCACTATGCAGTTCAGGCTGGCCTTGAGCTCACTTTTATAGCCAAGGCTAGTCTTGAACTCGCACCGATCCTCCTGCCTCAGCCTCCCAAGTGCTGGGATTATAGGCATGCGCCACCACGCCCAGCTTGTATATTCACTTTTTGTGCTGCAACTTTCCCGAATTTGTTTTTAAGTTCTGATAGTCATTTAGTAGTGTGTATATATAAAATTATATCTAAACAGAAAATTTGGCTTCTTCCTTTCCTATTTGTTATATCTTATTATTTATTTTTCTGGAGTAGCTGCTCTGATACACAATAGTGTATTGAGTAAGATGAGTAAAAGTAGGCAGTTCTGCCTTGTGCCAGGTGTCAGAGAAAATGCTTTGAGGCTTTCCTCATCAGTGAAGTGTTGACTGTGAGACTGCCATACATTGCCTTACATTATGTTAAGGTACAGAATTCTATACCTATTTTTAAAAGTTTTTATTATGAAAAATGAAAATTTTACCAAATGCTTTGTCTTTGTCCAGTGAGATGATTTCTGTATTTCATTCTGTTGTACCATGCTGCATTACATTCGATCTACATATCTCACACCACAGTTGTAACCCTATGATAGAGATAACTTGATCATGGTGAATGATCTTTTTGTTTTGTCTGTTTTTTTTTTCTGTATTTAGGATGGGGTATTTGCTTATTTTTGGTTTTAGGGAGAACAGGCTCTCATTATGTAGTTCAGGCTGGCTTTCAACTTACTGTATAGCGCAGGTTAACCTTGAACTCATGGTGATCCTTCTGCCTCAGTTTCCCAAAGAGCTGGGATGGCATGGGCCACCAAGCCCAGCTGAGTTTTTCTTGCTCTTTTAGACTGAGTTCTTGAGGATGTTACTGAGGATTTTTGCATTTCAGCTTCTAGGGATATTAGTCTATAGCTTTCTGTTTTAGTTGTATCTTTGTCTAGTTTTGGTATCAGGATAGCTATGGTCTGATAGAATAAGTCTCTTCCTCTTAGTTCTTTACACTACTTTAAAAAGAATTTATATAATTAATTATTGTTAAAAAGTCTGATGAAATTTATCAGTGAACCAACTATCCATTTCCAGTTTATTGTTGTTGGGAGACTTTATTGATAAGATTGCTTCATCCTTACTGATCTATTCAGGCTTTTAATATCCTCATGGTTTGATTTGGGCAGGTCATTATGTATATGTCCCAAAATGTATCAATTTCTTTCAAGTTTTCCAATGTGAGCTGTTCAGACTGTAATGATTTTTTTTTTTTTTTTGTATTTTAGTCTACAGGGTCTCACTACATAAGACTGCCCAGACTCACAGTGATCTGCTTGTGTTCAGCCTCCCAAGAGCTGAGATTATAGGAACACACCACCACACCCAGTATCAATTGCAGTTTCAGGGGGCCCTGGGGCCAGGGCCGGCACAGCACACTGAGAATTGAACCTCAGCTGCTATGTCTGCCTAAGCAGGCGCTTTCATCTGCTGAGCTATTTGGCTGGCCCCTGACTTCAATGATTTTTGAGATAGTCAACCCAGAAGCACTTTTTAGGAACCACTAGACCAACTTATCATACTCCAAGAGTTTCTAAAAGTAAGAATGCCAGTGCATTTTTATAACATCTCCTGTGAGCTTGAAGCCAATTAAAGAGGATGCTAGCATCGGGGTCACCACCAAAAACCTGAGTTTCAGGACAAGTATCTGCAGTTTAGTCATCTGTAAGTCATTTCTGTAAGTATCACTACTTGTAAGCACAGATGAATGCAATGGTACTTACATGCAATTTTAATTGTTGGACTTAAGGGACCTCAGAATCATAAGTGCCTCTTGAACTATCAAGGATGTTCCATATCAATTTATAGATCCTTAGAAAATAGGGTATCAGTGAGAAACTACACAGTCTTGCTCACAAAAGGTACCTATTCAAGAATTTCTTTTACAACTTTGAACACTGTAAAAAAATTGAATATGTAAGGGCACTCCCAGGGTCATGCTGACTAGACTCTATAAGGGCAATGAAAAGCCAACAGAAAGACTGTCACATGCAGGAGGAAGGAAGAGTAAGTTCAGAGAAGAGAGAACATAATGCTAAATATTCTCAACCAAGCCTGTGATCTTCCTCGTCTTTCCTGGTAACTTAGTTTTTGTGGGTAAAGGCAAAGGAGGAGGCTGAGGACAGAAAGAGTTTTATGAAAGCTATTTCTCTAGCATTGCTGTAAGATGGCTTCTGGCTTTAGGGTCTGGGATTTATTCAAAGGTGTTTCCTCGGGTGGTTGCTCTCCTCTTTTCTACCTTCTTTTTCCTCTTGTTCATGATTTAGATCACTATATTTTCCCTTTGTATTATTCCATACATTCTCTTCCTTTCTTCCATCAACTATTTCATTTGATTTTATGAGATTTTCATGTGTGTAAACATTGTGTCTTCCTTTTTCTGGTTCACATCAATCCTCCTAAGCTTTCTCCTCCAGTCCCTCTCTCTTGTATTCTACAATTACCCAACACTTAGATGACCTCAAATTTTCTCAGACTATATTTAACCCATTTACCTCTCCATCCTACTCCTAACCCTTCTAAATCCTCCTACAACAGAGTAAAATCAATCTAAGTAGAAATAGGTTTCATATAAATTCTTGGTGTAAAATGGATTATATCACATAACTAGAGAACTTGCTTCTATGGTTAAAGATATCAGGCTAATAGTTACCATAATTTGTCAGTAACAACACTATTCCTGATCCTGTTATTATTGGTAATTGCACTATTTAACCAGGATGACATACCTGTTATAGCTAATTTTATCTTTTTCCCCTGTATTAGCAATGCTGAGATTGCAAGGGGTCACAACCATCCCCATAGTCCAGTACTAAAGAAATGGGCCTTGGGGAAAAAAAGATTGCAGCTCTACATTTTTAAAATAGTGGGAAGGTAGGCTAAGAGCTACCAATATATAGAAGACATTCTTGAGGAAAACACATCAACTAAGAAATCCTCCACATCAGGGATAAATGTATCGAGCATAAAAAATGTACAAATATCAAGACAGAAAACACAATAAAATAAAAAATAGAGAATGACAACAGAAGAGAACAAAATGTAACCACAAATGCCCATCGCACTCAGGATAAATTCAGAGCACAAAGAGAGGACATCAGAAACCAATCACTGCAGCTTTCTGAAGTAATACCTACAGAAGTGGAAAAC
Organism: Myocastor coypus; assembly: GCA_004027025.1. Classification (NCBI taxonomy): domain Eukaryota; kingdom Metazoa; phylum Chordata; class Mammalia; order Rodentia; family Myocastoridae; genus Myocastor; species Myocastor coypus. Next base: position 65,203 of record PVJA010003992.1, on the reverse strand, counting down.
AAATGGAAGAGGCCATAAAAAGTTATATCTAAGGTACTAAAAGAAATGACAATCAAAACAAAAGAAATTAAAGCAGACACAGATTACAAAATAATAATACAAGGGTTGGGAAAATAGTGAAAGCCATAAAAGCCTAATAGAAACAAGTAATGCAAAAAATGAAAAAGATCCAAATAGAAATCCAGAAAAACTCCACTGAAAGTAAACACAATAAATTCAATGAAGACAAAGATAGAATATCCGACCTTAAATCCAGGAATGTTACTAGCAAACAGAAGGAGAATGATATCTTAAAAATGACAAGGGACCATGAGAAATCAATCCAACAGGTACAAGATGAAACAATGAACAATGTAAGATAGAGTTAGACAAAACATAAATGCTGCTGAAAACTTCTTCTTATAAATGATGTCAGGAAACTTTTCAAACGTAGTTAATTTGACATACAAATAAATAAAACTCCTATAACTCCAAATAGTCATAACCAAAGTAAATCAAAGTAAATCAAAAAGGCATATAATAAACATGACTCCAGAAATGCAACACAGAAAAAAATATTCAAAGCAGCTAGCGAAAAAAATCACCAAAAGAAAAACCCATAAGATTGCAGCAGACTTCTCAACACACACCTTCAAGTCACGGAGAGCCTAGATTGAGGAATTGCAAGCCCTAGAATCAACTGAGATTGATGTACCTTACAAGACTATCTTTCAGATTCAATTGAGAAATAAGATACTTCCATGACAAAGAACAACTGAAGAAAATTATGGCCATGAGACTAGCTCTATAGTGTGTTTTTAAGAGTATTCTAGAAAGAAATAATGAAGACCAGAAATAGAAAAATGTCATGAGAAAGAAACCACCAAGCAAGGCAAGCAACTAAACACAGGAGAAAGACAGGAAACTAGCAACAGGAAAATAACATGGAAAAGATAAGCCTTTATGGTTATATCAGCTCTAACCATCAGTGTCAATGGTCTCAACTCACCAATCAATAGAAACAGACTGGCAGAAAAATTAAGAAAGAAGAGCCATCCATATGCTGCACTTAAGAAAGATACTTAACTCAAAAGAAATCCATAGAATAAAATTCAAAAGATGGAAAACAATTCTCCATGTGACAGAAACCCAGAAAAAAAAATGAAGGATAGCCATTCTATTTGCAGACAGGGTAAACTACACCAAAACTGATTAAAAGAGAAAAAGAAAGTTATTACATACTTGTTAAGATAAAACTCCTAGCAGAAAAGGTAAGTCATAAATACATGTACACCTAAGGTCAGAACATCCAACTACATAAAATAAATACTAACACACAAATAACCAAATAAGCATTAAAACAGTTGTAGTGGGAGATCTTAATACACCACTCTCACAATAGATAGAACTAGAAAAAAAATCGAAAAATAAATATCAGAATTGAACCAAGCCTGTGAACAAATGGATTTAGCAGATGTCTATAGAGTGCTCCACATCAAAATATTAGAATACACATTCTTCTTCAATGCACATGGCACATACTCCAAAGCAGACTTCAGACCAGCTCCAAAAGCATGTTTAAAGAAATGTAGAGGAACTGAAATAATTTCTTGCACATCCTCTGACCACAGCTGAATGAAACTAGAAATCAAAGAAAAAACCACTCACAAAAGTGACACAAACACATGAAAATTAAACAAGATACTTCTGTAAAACCAATGAATGGGTTACAGATAAAATTACACACTATATAAAACTAAATAATAATATCAATACGACATACTGAAACCTGTAAGATGCAATGAAAGCAGTTCTAAAAGGTAATTTTATGCTGATAGGCTCTCACTTCAGGAATACGTAGTAGGCTCAAATAAACAAACTAATGTTGAACCTTAAAATTCCTCAAAAAAAGAATAACAAATGAAAACCAAAGCTCATATGAGAAAGAAATTACAAAGATAAAGCAGAGATCAATGCAACTAAGACAAATAAATAAATAAATAAATAAATAAATAAATAAATAAATGGAATCAACAAATCAAAAAGTTACTTTTTTGAAAGAACTAATAAAATTGTTAAACCATTAGTCAATCTCATCAAAAAGAAAGAAAAACTCAAATTCAAGCAATTAGGAATGAAAAAGGTGAAGGTACATAGATCCTAAAGAGATTAGAAGCTCACCAATACCTACCATGAAAACCTATATTCTAAGAAGATGGAAAACACAGAAATGGACAGATTCCAAGACACATTGAACTTCCAAAACTAAAACAAGAGGATATATGAATTCAAAGTGAGCCAGATAGCTCAGCAGATTAAAGTACCTGCAAGTAGGTACAGGGGACAAGGGATTGGTTCATGGGCCTGTCGTGCAGGCCCCATCCCTGGGATGCCCTAAGATGGCAATTGAGACTGGGCATGGTGGTCTGTGCCTATAATCCCATCTCTTGGGAGGCTGTAAACAGGCAGATCACTAGGAATCCAATCTAGTAGTGAGACCCTTAACACACTGTAAACCCTTCCCTCAAATATACACACACAGACACAAAATCAAATAATCCAACATTAGCCAATAAATTGAAAATATAATAAAAAATTTACCAACAAAGAAAAGCCCCAGCCCTGAATTCACACTTGAAATCTACAAGAAATATAGAGAAAAACTGATGCCACTAATGCTGAAAATCTTTAAGAAAATTCAAAGGTAAGTAATACTTCCAAAATCATTTCTGGAAGTAAGAATTACTCTGATTCCAAAAGTAGAGAAGAACCTAACCAAAAAAGTATATTACTGGCCAAACTCCCTAGTGAATATAGGTGCAAAAAACCTCAAGATAGCAACAAACATAATGAAGAAAACTATCAGCAAGATTATATAGCATGACTAAGTTGGATTGAAATCAAGGATGCAGAGATGGATCAACATATACAAAACAATAAATGTAATGCACCATATTAACAGAACCAAAGACAAAAATCACACAGTCATCTCAATAGATGGAGAAAACGCTTTTGACAAAGTACACCACTCATTCATGACAACAATAATAATAATCATAATCATAATCATAATAAAAACCTTACAGAAAATTAGAATAATGGTCTTAATCTGATCTTTATGTTAAATCCATCCATGGAAAACCAACAGTTAACATCATACTAAATGATCAAAAACTTAAAGCTTTCACTCTAAAATCAGGAACAAGGCAAGGATGTCCACTATCATCTCTCTTATTTGATATAGTTCTGGATACATTAGCCAGAGCAATTAGATAAGAGAAAGAGACAAAAAGAATAAGGATAGGAAAGAAAGAAGGTAGATTATCATTATTTCCAAATAACATGATACGCTACATAGAAGACCTCAAAACCTCCACCAAAAGACTTACAGATTTAATATCAATATTCAGTAGTGGAGCTGGATACAAAGTCAGCATTCAAAAACCAATAGCCTTCCTATAGACTGCAACAAACTCATACAGAGAGAAGTTAAGGAAAACATATATTTCATAATACCATCTAAAGAGATGAAATATTTAGGAATCAATCTAACAAAGGATATAAGAGATTCATACAGTGAAAATTACAGTACCCTAAAAACGGAGATCAAAGAGGATAGCAGAAAATGCAAAGATATCCCTTGCTCTTGAATAGGAAGAAAAAACATGGTGGTTCTAGTCACAAAATTGTTATGCAAATTTCATACAACCCCAATCAAAATACCACTAGGATACCTCACAGAACTAGAGAGAATATTACTAATATTCATTTGGTACCAGAAGACACCTAGACTAGCAAAAGCAATTCTGGGCAACAAAGGCAAGTCTGGGGCATCACAATCCCTGGCCTGAAATTATATTATAAAGCTACTGTGATAAAATCAGCACAGTGTTTCCCAAAAAACAGACCTGAGGTTCGCTGCAACAAAATAGAAGATATAGATGCAACTATAAACATACTAAATGAAGAAGCCTAACACACATTCACTGGAACATAATCTCTTTAACAAATGGTGCTGGAAGAACTTGATTTCCATATGCTGAAGATTAAAACTAGACCCATGTCTCTCACCATGCACCACACTAACATCAAAGATTTAAATACTAAATTCAATGGAAGAAAACATAATAGGTATAAACCTTGAAGGCGTAAGTGTAGGCAGAGAATTCATGAACAAAATCGAAACGACATGGGAAAAAAAGCAAAACAAAGTCAACAAATGAAATCTCACCTCATTAAAATGCTTTGGCACTACCAAAAAAAAAAAAAAAAAAAAATCACTAATAAAGTGATAAGACAACCTAGCGAGTGGGAAAATTTATAGCCAGTTGTCCCTCAGGCAAAAGGCTTACATCTAACATATAAAGAATTGGGGGGAAAAAGACAGGCCAGATAGCTCAGTGGATTAAAACACCTGCTTAGGCAATGCAGGGGCTGGGAATTTGATTCCAGGCCAGCTATACTGGTCCCTCCCCCAGGTACACTGAGATTGGCAAATGAGACTGAGCATGGTGACAACTCCCTGTAATCCCAGCAGGAAGGATCACTATGAGTCTGATCTGTGTAATGAAACCCTGTAGACCCTTTACTAAATACATTTTTTAAAAAACTCAGGCCCACAAAACTCAAAGATGTAATCCAAAAATGGGCATCTGAGATGAATACACATTTCTCAGATGGAGAAATTTTCAGCATCAATGGTCATTCAAGATATTCAAATTAAGACAACATTGAGATTCCATCTTATGCCAGAAAGAATGGCTATCTTCAAGAAAACAACTAATACCAAATGCTGGCGGGACTGTGGAGAGTGTAGACAGACACAACCACTGTGGAAATTGATGTGGAGATTTCTTTAAAAACTAAGATTAGAAGTCCCATTTCACCTGCTAGTCTTCTTCTGAGTATTTCCCCAGATGTTTCAGTTACTCTTCTTTCATTGCTGGAACAAATGCCCAACACTCAAAGGAAGGAAAGGTTTATTTAGCTCACAGTTACTGGAGTGTTATGGTTTATGTCTAGTTGTCCCCCCAAAGCCTCATGGAGTCATTGGGTGGGGACTTCTACAGTTTGAGACTTGATCCATGATCCCTGGGATTATAGGTTTTAGTACTGATGGGATTATGGGTGGAAGTACTTCTGGGATTATAGGTGTAGCCTAGTGCGGGAGCTAAGGCAGAGAGCCTTAATGTAATAAAAAGAGAGACAGAGAGACAGACTGGAGCTCTAGCTGTTGCTGTTGCTCTGCTGCCGTGTTGGTTGGCTACCTCTGCCACCATTTTGTTGCTGTTCTGCCACCATGAACTGGATGCTCTCTGCTCTGTTCCACTCAGCCTTGGGCCAGCCGAATATGGACTGAAACCTCCACAAACTGTGAGCTAAATAAACCTTTCCTTCCTTCATTTTGAGTGTTGGGTATTTGTTCCAGCAATGAGCAAAAAGTAACTAAGACATGGAGGTTTCAGCCCATACTTGGTTGACTCCAAAGCAGACTGGCACAAGGCAGAGGACAGCAGTTCATGACAGTGGGACAGCAACAATGGCAACAGTTCAAACTCTAGAAGTCCCTGCCCCATGATTGCATGAGGCTTTGAGGGGACAACTATACACAAACCATCACACAGAAGAATTAAAAACATCATACCACAGTGATATATGTGCACTCATATTTATATCAGCACGATTTGCAATAAGTAGACCTTGGAAACAAACCAAATACCCATGCAGGAAGAAACGGATAAAAAAAGAGGTGCTTTTTTTAAAAAAATATAATGAAGTATTTTTTAGCCATAGAGAAGGATAAACTTCAGACTTTTATAGGTAAATGGCTGCAATTTCAGACCATATTAGTAAGTGAAATAAACAAGACTCACATATGTAAATATCGTATGTTCACCCTAGAGTAAGACTATGAAGGAGAAAACATGATCCAACAGGCACAATAGATATTGCAAATAATGAAAAGACTGATCAAAAGAAAGTGCTGTAAAGGGGGAAAAGATAAAGGAAGGAAAGATAAAGGAAATAATATATACATACACAAGACAGTTAAGACAATTAAGTAGCTAGATTTTCTTGATTCACTGAGGAGAAAGTTTCATGCTAGTGATTTTGTAGATAATGCTTAATGTCTATATAGCATACTCTGAACAAGTACTGTCAATATAACAACATGTACTTTGTTGATTATTGTTATTAGCCTATTCTGAAACTGTTTTATTGTTATTTCTTGCCTTTTTGTTTAAAAATTTTAAAAAGTAAAGAAAATAATTTTTATAGGATTGCTACACAGATGAAATGGGATAATGAATATGAAGCACTCAGGACCTTCTATACAGCAAGTTTTTCACACATTACCATTATAATTACCGTATTAGCTCTCTGAAGAACATTTGCAATAAATGTAACACACAATGGACCATGAAATAAAGAAATTTATGAAGTGTCATATTTTTATAAAGCACTTTAATTACTTATTTTATTTTCTTTTTTAAACAAAACAACAAAGGAGTATGGTACAAAAGATATTATAAATGAATTTTGGATCTCATTTGTACAATGGCAATTATAATATAATATTTTGATTTTAAGAATTCAATGAGATTAGAAAAATGTCCTATTATGAAGTGCTTAGTATTAAGTCTATTTATAGTTATGAAAGTCAAGATAAAGGGTTAGAAGCATCTTTCTGGTCCTAGAAAGTTCTTGTAGTGGCAGCAGAAAAACTGCAGGAACCTCATGTCTTGGCTTAAGGGAAAGTAAGAAACATGATCTCTGCTTGCACCTTCTTAGGTTATATATTTAAGAAGGTTGTAGTCAAAATGTCATCTAGAAAGACAAGGCCTGGTGCCATGCACCTGTAATTCCAGCACTTGGGAGGCTGAAAACATGATCACTATGAATCTGATTGTGTAGTGAGACCCTATAGATCCTATACTAAATATATTTTTTAAATGCCTTCTACCTTTAGGCAGGAGGTCAAGAGTACTCTGAAAAAATCAATACATAGCTAAAAGAGACAGATTAGATTATTTATAATGCCTAATATTGTGAAGTTAAAATTTCCTGAATTAACTTTTAGGCTGAAACTCATAGTTTCTGCTTCCAGTAACATGTGACAATATGTAATACTAGTGATCACAAACCAATAAGTGAAAAACCACACAAATAGAAATCTTTTTAAGATTCTAATTATCTTAAAATCTATAAATATAAAGATATCATAAGATATATGATTGGTATCTACTACAATTTGTGAAATACATGCTGCATAAGACAAAGTTTGATAAACACCTTAGGAAAAAGTTATCTTTAGTACTCCCAAATCTTGCAAGCACTATTTTGCAGTTAATGAGTATGAGCATTAATACTCTAGATCACTGATTTATCTCCTAAGAGAGAAATTAGGTTTTATATCATTTCTCTAGTTATTACAGAAATAAAAAAATGAAAGTGCTGCACAAAGCTATCACTACAAGAAATGGCAATAGGATTACTATCTACTGACAGTACAATCTCATCTAAGTGTTTTAATTTGCATTGTTTAAAAGAAGTGTCTGAACATATTTGCAGGATCAGAATGTATCTCCAGGATCACATTGAACATAAAATATTGGAAGTACAGTTAAGTAAAACAGATGAGTAGATAAGCCACTCAGCCTCACTATGACTCAGTTTCCTTATCTATAACACACAGTAAGAGTCATCACTAATGACCTTTGGCTTTTTCTTTTTGTATTCAGAATCGAATTCAAGACCTCAAGCTTGTCAGGCAGGTGCTGTGCTTCTTAGCTACATCCCCAACCCACTAAAGACCTTTGAAATATCTAAATCCTGTGATTCTAGTCTTGAAGCAAAGGCACCAAATCAAAAATTTATGTCCTTGCTCACTCAATGCAACTCTCAAGATACAGACATCAATGTCAAAACTAAACACCATTTTTGAGAACACTTTTCTTCACAGACTACCAGGCATAGCTGTATTGTTTAGGTGGCATATTTATGTAGGATAATACACGTCTTAAATACAAATAGACACTTATAAAATTTTTTAAAACTATAAGCTTACCTGTAATTACATAAGGTCATTGAAATTCTGGGCAACTAGATTTCTTTTTCCACCACTAAAACAAACAACTTTGTAATAAGATGCACCACAATAGATTTTATGCTTTAAAAACTGTAGAGGGAGGGTATGAAAGGAAGGAAGAGAAGGAAACATAAAATAAATTGAGATGTGTTATATACATGTACCAACCTCCTACAACAAATGCAATTATCATATATTGCAAACATGTACTAATAAAAATTAAAATTTGAAAGAAAAAATAATAAAAATGAAAAGACTGAATGGATATGTCTGTGGAATATTTAAATATTGATTCATAAATTTGGATTTTACTGTAAATCACTGAAGTATTATGTAGTTAGACATACTACATAATGCTGCATGGATCAATTTGTATGAAATCCCTAACATCAGAGTCCTAGCAGTGACCTGCTATGCTCTTCTAGTCTTTTCAGGGAGACTATTAGCTAACCAATTTATAGACTGCACAGAACAGCACTGAATAAACCCTATCCTGCTTGAGCCAATTCAGAGTAAGGCCAAACTAGCTATTAATATCATGGTCTAAAACATTTGAAGTTTGTCCTGTCACCCAAAGCCCACATTCACATAAGGCCTGTGTTCATAACCACTTAAATATTACTGCGGTCTTAAAATGCCTGATGTTAGAAATCCCATCAAAAAACTAAGACACAACTATTTAGAGGGGAAACAGTCTTCAAAGAGCTATAGAAAGTTGACTGAAACTGAAGTACACAGTAGTTTAATAAATAAGGAATTATGCATTCTGATTGTGAGCTTTATAAGATGACTTCATTAAAGAAGTTGTTTTCTACACTAAATGGATACAATTTAACATTGATAGAGTAAAGTGAAATTTTTAAATTATGCAGGGGGATATTTTTAAGCATAAAGACCTCTTCATTATTCTCTAAATCACAGCCAAATGGGCCAGCCAGGTAGTTCAACAGATTAAAGTGCCTGCTTCAGAAAAGTGCAGTGGCCAGGGTTCAATCCCCAGCCTGTAGTACCAGCCCCACCCCTGAGGTGCATTGAGACAGTGATTGTGACTGGGTATGGTGGCACTTGCCTGTAATCCCAGCACTTGGGAGGCTGAAAATAGGAGAATCACAATGAGTCCAATCTACATAGTGAAATTCTACACACCTTGTAGATCCTGCCCTAAATTAAAAAAAAAAAAAAAGTTTAAATCACAGCCAAGCAAAATTATAACCTTGCTTGCTTAAATCTTCCAATGTATTTTAATCTTCCTTTCTAACTCCCTCTCTAACATCCACAAATGAGTCTATTATTACATTTTGTTCCACAATTACCTCTATCTCACATACCTACATCTTGTCTCTATAAGCAGGTTGCAAACAGTATAACTATCCTTATCATACCAGAAGTATTTTCAGTAAACAATAAATTCACGTTGAATTAAATTGAATCTAATTAAATTGAAAGAAATTGGAAAGAAATGACTTTATATCGTAAAAGAATTAGAACTTCACAAAGCAGTTGAACCAGATGCTAATGGAGTTCTAAGACTGTGTGACAGTTGTAGAGAATGACTGAAAATAAAAAGAAAGAAATCTTCCTAAGAACCACTTCAAGATTAGAATGTTTAGGAGTAAGACTGAGAGGATATGTACGTTTTTCATAAGTTCCATAGATGATTCTGATCCAAAAAAGGAACAAAGATCCTCAAGCAGGTTGATGTCACTACAGAGGCAGAATGAGCTAGTACTGATGACTGGGAGTGCGCAATCAGATTCAAAGAAAGTCTAACCAGAGCTAAGTAGGTGATCAATGCAGGAGCCATATGGTTGGACTCAGGGCAGCAAAAGGCTTAAGTCAGGAAACCAAAACAGAAGCCCTTCTATCCATCCCCAAAGGACATCAAAAGTGGAGGAAGGCTAGGTAGGACTCATAGAAGAATCAAGCGTGGTGGCCCTGCCTTAGACACACTCAAACGAATTCTAGAAATTACCAAATGAGGCTTCCCCTACACAGCAACTTTCCATTGTCAGGAAATTTGTTTAAAAAAGAATGTATTAGGCCCCAAACTCAGCTCTACTAAATCAGAATCTATTTGTTCACCAAATTTCCAAATGAGTAAATGTTCAGCAAGAATGAAGTATGAGAAACACCCAAACCTCACTCCCAGTGATACCACCAATCTGATCTATAGACTTCACTATCAGAAGCAAGAATTTTACGTGAGCTAGGAAGAAGAATCAAGCAATAACAGTTTGAGGACAGGAACTTCATTCATTTTACCTTATATCTAACTACTTAACATGGGGCCTTGGGAATTGATATAATAGGTAATATTATATAATATATGGGACATTGTTATGATACTTGAGACCTAAGGTCTCACACCATTCATAGAGTGTTTTGATTATGAAACTCACAAGTTGTGTAGAATAGTTGCTACTTTTTTGTACTTGGAATTGGACCCAGAACTTTTTCACTGAGCTATGTTTCCAGAGCTTTTATTGTTTTATTTTGAGACAGGATCTCCCTAAATCCTCCAGGCAGGACTTGCATTTGCAATCCTCTGTCTCAATCCCCCAGAGCTCTGGGATTATGGGTTATGTGCCAGCACACCACCATGTTATTTCTTTAGGCTTCAGTTTCCCGTGATTAATATGAGGATGCTGCCTATAGAAGTGACGGTGCTAGGACTGTGAGTCATTTGTAAATGCTGAAAGAGTAAATTAATGGATAGCCAATTATTAATTGACTAGTATATTAATTAATTTTTGTAAGGAACAGAGTTCCAAAGTTCTAGTGATTTTATTTCAATCTGACTCATCTGTAAAAGTGGCTGAAATATTTTTGTTAGGCATTTCATGCACAAGTGTTCTCAGAGTATGAATATGCAAATGTAAGTGATGGGTGAAGAACTGGAGTGCTACACTTTTTGGAGCCCTGACGTCAAACTGATATTTATAAGACTTCAAAACCTTTTTATTCTCCCCAAACACTCAAGAAGAACATTTTTATTATTTATTTTCATTTAATAAGTTGGAATTGACTTGCTTCTGAATGTTTTGACATTTGTACCTCAGAGATTACAAATCTGGACAAGAATCCCTGCTATAGACAACAATACAAATGCAATGAAATGCATTTTCTTTTACATTAATCTTTTTTAACTTTATTTATTTATTTATTTATTTATTTATTTATTTATTTATTTATTTATGGCTCAACCTGCCCTGGGGTGGGGCTGGCACAGCATATGGTGCCAGGGATTGAACCATGGTCCCTGCAGTTGTCTAAGCTTGCCTAAGTGGGCATGTTAGACTGCTGAGCTATCTCACCAGCCTTCTACATTAATCTTTAAAATACCTCTCCTACTTTTTTCCAGTACTTTGGCATTTTCAGAAAGCTTTCTCTTCCCCTGCATAATTTAATACCAATAACAACCTCATGGATGTTTTGTAGCAGAGGGAGCTCTAAAACTCACTTTTCCTAGCTGCAACTATGGAGCTAACATTGGGACCACCACTAGCCCCTGATTACCACATATTACCCAACCATGGATACCAGTTTGGTCAATCAAAAGGCAAAGCAAGGTCACAGGGTTGGTGGCACAATTAATATTTAAATTCTACCCATTATTAAGTCCTTAACCTCTCTGTCCACTAAAAAGACCCATGTTCTAAGTATCACAAAACCAGTAGCTTCCTAAGCATTTGTGAAACCCTTTTTCATTTTATTAAAGTCAAGTTTTAGCTAAAGACATTAGAAGTCAACTTTGGAGGTGTGGCTTTTTTTTCTTTTTTCTTTTGAGATGAGGTCTCACCAGGTTGCTCAGGTGGACCTCAAACACCCGGGTTTATGTGATACCACGCACTCTAAGTCTATGCCACTCACACTGTGCCCCACCACCAAGCTGCTGCAGTAATGGGCATCAACCACTATGCAACTGATAATGTCTTTTTCACTTATACTTTTCAAATATATGGTAAAACAGAAATTCAAAATTTGACACCGTCATCCTTTCACTAAACATGACACATGCCCACAAGATTACTAGGTTACTGATTCACTTTTCAAAAATATTCTATACTAGGAAAGGTAATTTTTCAAAGAATGACTGTACATTTCAATTTTAGATATTTATTTTTGTTGAGGTTTCTAATACTTGAGCTTTCGAAATAAATTCAACCCTTAGACTGATAACAGATAAAGCATTGAGATTTTATTAGTATAGACTATCAGCTAAATTCTTAAAAATAATACACATTTCCTAAGCATTGTGCTCTTTCAAAATAGTTACTTTAGAATTTTTGAGCTAGTCATTAAGCTTTACTAATAATACAATGAAAATATTCTCAAAGTTATCCTACATCTTTTAAAGTATCACCAGTAATACTTCTGAATCATTCATCAAAGTTATACAATTTATGACAGAACCTTAGTATCATTAAGGAAAAACTTAACTCCAAGCTGACAAGTGTAAAAAATTTGAAGGTTGCACTGACAATTGAGATCTGCCTCCTTTCATGCCCAGATTCACTTAATATCTCATTTGATTTTCAGACCTTCCCTCAGAAGCAACTGGAACAAAACCATGAGCAAGCTCAATCTGCATTTGGCCATGTATCCCTTTTACAAACACAATTACAGCCAAACACTATTGTAACCTAATTTGCATTTGCACTAAGTAAGTTACAAAGCACACTGAGAATGCCTGTTCTGCATACTACAGACTTGTTAGGAGGATATATTGCAGGACTTCTGTGAACACTAATTAAAAAGGCTTTATCTTTCCCTCTGGTCCACTGAAATTGTTCAAATGCCTCGCCTGCTACCACTTTGTTCAAAAACAGTTTCAAACATGTGATCAGAGCTGGGCAACTATTTCAGGTGGCAGGATTCTGTTTCCACAAGTGGACAAGGTCCTAGAGACAAAGTTTCAGTCTAAACTTTGAGCTTCCTTTTCTTTGTTACTTTGTGTTGCAACCCTTGCATTATCCAACTGTGGACTTTTATCTGTGAATATCTAAATCCTGTCTTGTGGAAAACTAATTACTGAACCACTGAGAGCTTCATAATGTCCTGCATTTAAGTCCTGAGCATCATACATAATGCATAGGCAGCAGTCTCTGCACTCTGATTACAGAACACTGTCATTAAGTGAGCAAATTAAAGATGTGAATAATTCACTGGCTGAGCTTATTGTCAGTGCTGCATTGTGGAATTAGAATTTATAATAAGTACTGCAATTTTTTAACCCAATTAACACAGAGAACATCTTGAGACTGATTAGTACAATAAAAATTATTACCTTATTCTTTTGCTTCACAACAGCCAAATTAAATACTGTACTTAATTATGCAGCATTCACTCCTTCTCCGCTAAAAAAAAAAAAAAAAAACCCTATCATTTTATTAAGAGTTCTAATATTTGTATGTGAGCTAAAAATACAGCACATGCATCTGTAGCTCACTGTCTTTTGCAAAGTTTTTTTTAAGAGTCTCAACATCAGTATTATTGCCAGTGGTGGTTTACGACCCTAATCTGCTCTTAAACCAAACATTTTTCCTAAAAAGGAAACAGCATACATGGAATTGACGAAGTAACTAACCTCCACCAATTGAGTTGAATGTATTATATCTTTGCTTTTTCTTGGCTCTTTAGATGCAGATTAACACAAATTTGCCCCCACTCTACTGTTTGCAATTGAGGCTGAAACATATATTTACGAAAATTAATTGATTAGAAAAAAATCAAGTATCTAAAACAGTGGGTCTTACCTCAGATGCTCATTTAGGAACAAGGATCTGTCTGAGTCCTGCCAGGCAAGTAGGAAAGTCCAGTTTATGCTCGGCATGATGATCCTATGCAGAGTGTCTGCTGCCATGTTAAATAAAGAAAATGATCATTTAAACCGGGGCTTTTGTCTCCCAATATTTCCTCCTGCTGCCCCTTTCAAATCAAAGCCCAGAAAGGCAGGCACATCTGGTAGCAATCCCTGCCCCTGACCGCAGCTGCCTCTGGAGAGCTCCCCCCTTCTTGCCAGCTCCTCTGCATCCCTTCCTGGGTAACTTCAGCCCCCTAAAATGGGGGAAAGAAAACGATGACATTGCAGGCAGAATATGAGATTGTTTGTTCAGCCTCTGCAGCCACCTCCTTCTGTATAGATATTTTACAGAAAGGGAATGAGAGGGGAGAAACAGCGAAGGTGCTCTGAAAATCAGTCAGACACAATGTAACAGGGAAATGGAAAAGAGGGAAAGGAGAATGAGAGAGAGAGAGTAAGGGGGTGGCTGTCAGTGCAGATAAATCTGCATATGGAAATTAGGGTTATCCTGGGTACAGTTTTATTTAACTATGATCTACTGTTTTTTTAATTAGACTAGAATATTTAGCAAAGAAAAGGAAGAAAGTGAGTGTTCAGAGCAGAGAGCAACTTCTAATTCAATAGACTTTCAAAATTTCATTGCAACTTCAAATAGTAGATCAGAAGTTGTAGAAAAAAGAAACAGAACACACCACATTTTTCTGTTTTTTAAAAACAACAACATTTTGCCACCGCCAAAATAAATACATAAATAGAAATTAGGATGAGAAAAGGAAGGAACTGAAAGAAAAAGAAAACAAAAATCTGACTTCTTATGGTCTTTGTACAATTTCCCCTTTAAATTGCTATATGAATCCTATGAAACAAAGACATTGCCAACAGTAGATAACAGATACAGCATACGGAACTGTATAGCAAGATTTTTTGACATTTTAATATTAGAGGTGCATGCTTTTGTCTTTCCTCAGAGAGGTGCTTTTTGGGGTCTCTAAACCATGATAAAATGCTAATGGCCATAAACAGTGTGGGGAATGTCAAGTCATCAACCAGATTTACTTTTTTACAATGAAGCATGGAAACTAAGAGAAGACTGGACATGGTCTAGTATGCTCAGCAACTAGTGCTCCATCAGTGGTGCTGACAGAATAGCAATTTGCCCAGAAAAAAGTATGAGATATTCCATAATCTCTGAATGCCAAATTTGAGGGCATGGACTAATGCTGACTCTCTTGTTAAACATTTGTCAAGCAACTGTAATGGTGAGAACATTGAGGTATGGTCATAAAATGAACACTGTGTGGTCTCTGCTCCAAGAACCAAAAATTCAACAAATGCATCAAAATGAGGTGGGATTGGACATTCAAAAGTGAAGTGGTTGAAGTATTCCTGACATGAGCAGCATGGGTAGATGTTGGTACCCTTGAAGTGTTCCAATGACTTGGTGCCCTAGATCCTTCCAGCCTGACTTGGGCACCATAAGCCTATTACTTTGTCCCTATCAGCACCAGCTTGTCGAGCTATGAAATGACAATAATACTTGAAATGTTTGAAATTAAGTGAAACTAACAGGATAACTGCTGCCTTCTGACTGGCTTCTGTCATGGTAACTGCTCAATAAAACTAAGAACAAAAAACTAGTTTCAGTTCAAATGGCACTGGCAAACCTCCCTATAAACTCTTCTTCAGTATCTGTAGACACTCAGAGGCTCCTGTAGCTTGCTTTGCTCTGACCACATTATCTTACTACAATCTTTACTAGGTTTCTCCCTATATATAGATAGCAGTGGTTTACAACTTCGGTCCATCTCCCAACAGGAAGGATGCATTTCCAATACCTGGAGATGTAGTTAATCTTCATGACTACAGGAAGAATGTTGTTACTGGCATGTAACAGAGAACAATGGTGATGCTAAACAACCTACATGGATCCTGGTTTCTAATAAAAGAGCCTAGAGCATCTTGTAGTGATAAAAACACAAAGCACTCAAAAGCTGAAACAAAACCTGCTATGAGAGAGATATGTCAAAGGAACACAGACACCACTTAAGTTTCTAATAGATAACATTGGGACTATTTAAGTGATAAAATAACCAAAGTAGTGTAGGACTGTAACTGAAAGTATAACATAAATATCCATAGTCATGAAAAATAAATTGGGATGCACAAGGCCTTACATTCAATTTACAGCACAAAATTTGAACACAAACAAAAAGAAGAAAAATGAGAGACTAACCTTTCTTACAGAAGAATCCAAAATGTTTTGTGTGGACAATCCTCCCTCAAGAGATACTACAGCATAACCAACTTCTCCCTAGAAGTGGGCCCTACATAATGACTTCCTCAGTGGAAGGGGAAAGGGGGCTAGAATGGGACATAATTGTATAGTGAAAAAATGCAGAGAAACACTACCTCAGCCAGGTGGTCTAACTATCAAGTGTGATATGTGCAAGTAAGATCCTGACTTTTCACAACAACAATACAACAAAATGATATATCATCTTGATAGTGTATATACGTTAGTTTCATCATGAGAAAAATATCAGCCAAATCCCAATCAACGAATACTATATAAAACCCCTGGGGGCCAGGGAAATAGCTCAGTGCACTAGGTACCTGGTTTGCCAAGTGCAGGGAGCAGAGTTTGATCCCTGGTCCCACATGCCTTGTGGCTCCACCACTAGGTGTGCTGAGCTGGCCACAGAGACTAGGCATGGTGGCGCATGCCTGTAATCCCAGCACCAGAGAGGCTGAAAATAGAAGGATTACCATGAGTCTGAGCTATGTAGTGGGAGTCTACCAAATACATTAAAAATAATAACAATAATAAAAATAAAGTTTATTTAAACATAGAAAAAATCTGAGAATTTGTTATGATTAATCAGAGCCTAAGGAGATATAAATAGAACATGTAATGTGGTATAGTGTCTTACAGGGGAAACTACAAAAGAAAAATAACTTTAACTAAAAACTAAGAAAATATGGATAAAATCTAGACTTTAGTTAAAAATATATCAATGAATGGGTTCATTAATTGTGAAAGTGTACCACATTAATATAAAGTGTTAACAGAGGAAATTGGGTACAAATACATGCAAGACTTTCTATTATCTTTTCAGTGTATCTCTAAATCTAAAACTGGTCTGTAAAATAATATTTGATAGAATAGGGCTGGGGAGATAACTCCGTGACACAAGTGCCTGCCTGGCAAGTGCAATGATATTAGTTCAAATCCCAGTCCCACAAATAATAATAATAATAATAATAATAATAATAATAATAACAACAACAACAATAATAATATTTGACAGAAAAGAAGCTGTAGTGCCAGAGTTACATAACTGTGCCCTATGCTGTAAGCTTTTCAAAACCAGAGGTTGTATATTTGTAGGTGTGCTATGGAAGTTCTCAACAACATCCCAGTGGCCAGCGCACATTCTTAGCTCTTCTCCTCCACCTCAGTCTGGACCAGCCCTGTGACTTTTCAACTGAAAAGAATGCAGCAGGAGTGACTGTTTTTGAGTCAGAAGTGATTCTTGAGCTAACAGAAGAATTGTGACTGTTTCTCTTTGGATCTCTTGGTTTCTTATGAGGAAGCCAATCATTACTTACGAAGTTGAACACAAAGAGAGTCCCACTCTATTAAAAAAAAAAAAAAAAAAAAAAAAAACCTGAGCTACCACAAGGGGAAGACAGTGGAGAAAAGCCAAAAATCGAAAGAAAGATGTCCAACAAGCTGCCAGCTGTTCCATCCATTCCAGCTGAGGTGAGGAAATCCCACTTGACATCCAGCATATGCACATATTCCTGGCTCCACTTGTTTATAACATTATGAAAGAAACCAAGCAAAAATTAGTCAGATGAGCTAATGAGATGGCTCAGCAGTCTAGAGTGCCTGCTTAGGCAAGCTTAGGCAACCAAACAGCCTGCGGTTCGATCCCCAGCACCACATGCTGCACCAGCCCCACCTCCAGGGCAGGCTGAGCCAGCCATAACATTAAAAAAAAAAAAAAAAAATTAGTCAGATGAGTCCACTTTACACACAAAACATTAATAAATTATTGATTTAAGATACTAGTTGAGGAATAATTTGTCTGGCTTAGAGTAATAGGTGCCTTTTTTTTTTTTTTTTTTTTTTTTTTTTTTTTTTTTTTTTTTTTTTTTTTTTTGTCTTTTTGAGACAGGGTCTTGCTCTGCAGTTCAGGCCTCGAACTCACACTGATCCTCCTGCCTCAGCCTCCCAAGTGCTGGAATTACAGGCCAGGCGTATGCCACCACACCCGGCTCTTTCAGTGCCTTTTATTCAGTCAACAATTTGAAAAATGACAACAGGGCTTTTAAATAGTGGAAGAAAAATAATGCTGGGATTTATAATATTTTAGGTCATTTGTACTTAAAAAAAAAAAAAAACTGTCCTGTTTGGTATATTCAATAAAATAAAGGAGTATGCAGTGGAACACAGTAAAGGTTAAAAAGAATATATATATATATATATATATATATATATATATATATATATATATATAATTCAGGGTAGATGGAATGAAAAGTAGGCGTAAAATGACAGATTAGCTCTGGTTTGTTTTGTACATATATTTTTAAATGTTTATTTTCTATGCCATTAGTATGTTTATAAACATGCCTCAATATACAGTATAAATATTTTAAGGTTTAAGTGCTAGATTCTTCACATGTATCATGCTCAAGAAATCACATGATGCAAATATTACTCTACCATATTACAGAAGACTAAAGTGTGTCTCACAGTGGCTTAATTTCTTGCCCAACTTCATGTCACAATGAGTGTGAATGACCAGCATTTATATTTGGACAGTCTCATTCCAGATCCTATTAGAATAACATGGTAGAGAAAATACTCAAATAATCAAAAAACTAATCTGTACAATTATAAGCCATATTAAGCATTATAACAAAAAAAGTACAAAGATCTCTGAGAACATGCGCTAAATAAATTTAATTTTTTTAAAAGTGTCTAACCTCAGGTATTTTGTTATAACAAAATATCATTCTCTCTCTCCATCTCTTCTCTCTCTCTTCAATCCTTCTCTCCCCCTCTCTCTCTCCCTCTCTCTCCCTCTCTCTCTCTCTCTGTTCTTTTCTGATTCATGGGACAATTTTCTACCAGAACTTGGCCCTACTTGACCAGATAACCCTCTCCACTTCAGGGTATTGACAGATTTCTCAAACAGAAGACCACTGCCAAAGAAAATTTTCCAAGAACTTGGTATTTTCCATAGTAAGGTAAATGTTGTAGGGTGACTGTGGGTTATTGGAAGCCATTCATCAAGATTCTCAAAAACCTACTGCATCTGGGATAGTGTCATCTTTTGACATAAAATTCAGTAGAACTATTTGGATTTCTCTTGTTGCTGTTGTTGTTTTAATTTTATGTACTGTTGTGCTAGCCCCACTCCTAGGGTATGGTGAGACAGCAACTGAGATGGCATGATGGTGCAATCCTATAATCCCAACTCTTGGGAGGCTGTAAACAGGCGGATCACTATGAGTTCGATCTAGTAGTGAGATTCTGAACACCTTGTAGACCCTTCTCTAAAATAAATTTTTTTAAATATGTATTTTGTACAGGATCTCACTACACGGCTCGGATTATTAACAATCCTAAGGTTTCAGCCTCTCCAGTGCTGAGATTATAGGCATACCCTACCATGCCTGATTTCAATGGCCAGTGCAACACACCCTGGGTAGGTGAAGCCAGCAAGGCATGTGGTATGGGTATCAAACCTGGGTCCTTTTGCTTGCCTAAGCAGGTACTTAGACTTCAATGAAGTCCTTGGGAAAGGGCATTTAGCCCAGTGCCAAGTTCACTGTCCACATCCCCTATCCTCAGAGGCCATTGGTGTTTTTTAAGGGTGACCCACATACTCATATCCCGTTACCCCTGGCAGCGCCTACTCTTTTTTTTTTTTTTTTTTTTTTTTTTTTTGCCTTGTAGGAAATCACTGAAGACATGTAGACACCAGTTGGCCTGCATCTAATTACTTCACTACATTAACACAAAACTGATTAATACAAATAGGAATGCAGATTCTAGAGCTAGGTTCCTTAGATCCCAATCCTAACTTTGCTATGTACTATAACCACTATATTGAGTTATGTTCCCTCAGTGACTAAATAGGAACAATATTGTTAATGTGTCTCAAATACTTGCTGACTTTAACTAATGGATTTAAAGTATGGCTTACAGTCTGATATCTTTCAAGTGTTATATTGTTTCCTGCAGACAGGTATCCAGATATAAAGCTACGGCTTCTGTGTCCCAACTGTACACATGCATTTCAACTCTGTATCTCAGTGAATGGAATATCTCATCATCAACTTATTTGTTAAACATTACTAGTACAAAAGTACCTCCTTGCTCATGCATCTCTCCCCTGACCTATCAATAAATCTGACCAGCAACACCTTCAATCATATCACGATTATATATATATATCACATTTTCTCTATTTTGGTATAAATTACTGAATTCTTTCACCTACATAATTCTTTTTTTTTTTTTTTTTTTTTTTTTTTTTTTTTTTTTTTTTTTTTTTTTTTTTTTTTTTTTTTTTTTTTTTTTTTTTTTTTTTTTTTTTTTTTTTTTTTGTCTTTTTGAGACAGGGTCTCGCTATGCAGTTGAGGCTGGCCTTGAGCTCACTTTTGTAGCCCAGGCTGGCCTTGAACTCACACCAATCCTCCTACCTCAGCCTCCGGAGTGCTGGGATTACAGGTGTGAGCCACCACGCCCGGCTCACCTACATAATTCTAAGAAAGTATTTATCAGCCTTTTCCCTCTGTTGTCCCTATTGCTGTCAGAGTAATTTGATAAGGAAACTTGATTTTCCCCACTGCTCAGAACACTCCAGTGGCTTCTGATGGTGCTCAGAGTACAGGCCTGTGTCCTTGTTAGCAGTGGGATCGGGTCTTCTTCCTGGCCTCACCATCTACTACTGCCTACCTTTAGTACTCCACACCGAAGTTCCTGTTCTTACTTCCGCCACACATGTACTGAGATCAGCTTAGTTTGTTCTCTTATTTAAGTTAGATTCCAGTTTACCCAGCCCCTAATGGTAGAGTACCTCAGGGCCTTCCTACGTAAAATAGCATGTCTGCCCAATCTAACCCTTGAATTTTTACATATGTCCTAATGCTTCTGTTTAGTGCTGTATTTGTTTTTACAGTTTGTGCCACTCCCTGAACATAAGCTCCACATGGACATGGCTTCATTTTGCTCACTATTATATCTCTAGCATCTGTAATATTCAGTAGTTTCTCAAAAATTTTTGAATGTTTTTTCTTCATATACTGTCAACTCCAAATAATTAATAAAGCTACTTTTTCCTAATCAATTCATGCTTGTAGTCCTACACAATTTTACTCTAGTATTGTTTTATGCTATATCCCCCATTAAAGATAAGATCTGGCAATGGTATTAGATTATTTGAGTATGTCTCAATTCTTTCTTTTTAAAATGATTAGAAACACAAGGACCAAGGTTCAATCCCTGTTATTGCATGTTCTGCCAGCTCAGAAAACCTGGGCATGCCGTGTTGGCCACCCAAACAAGGCATGGTGGTGTAAGCCTTACAATCCTGGCATGAGGGAGGCTGGCACAGGAAGATCATTACAAGTCTGAATTGCATAGCGAGACCATGTACCAAATAAATAAATACATAAATGAAAGGTTTTTTTTTTTTTTTTAAATCAAACTTATCTAATTCACATTTTCCTTGTGATGTTCGCTTCATAGTTTGGGGGAAAAAATCCAATGCCGTAGTTAAAATAATCTAAGAAAAATAGGATAACTATTAAAATAATACATGATTCTATCCTCAAATAAAAAGATAATGATATGGATAGGTCACAAAACACTATAACTAGAAAATGTTAAAAGGTTTTAGAAACCACTAATCTTGTCTCCTAGCTTTTTATTTTCAGTCTCCTTTCTCATTACATGTGCTTTCACAGGTACTCTTATGTATGTATGTTTTTCTCTTCATAGTCTGGCCATTTCTACTTATTCCTATATAAGAAGGTGGTAGTCCCACAGTTACTGGACCAGAATTACTTCAAATCAAACATCTAACGCAGTGTAATCTGGTTCTTTTCAGCCCCACTACAAATTGTAAAGAGCAGAAACTTTCTGGCAGCCAGGAAAAAGGGTGTACAGTCTACACTGCTACCAAGTATCCAGCCTTCTGAGAAATGTATGTGCTCATTATGTAAGGGGAGTCTTCATGAAAGAAGGTTGCTGCAAACTGAGTAAATATCTACCAGTTTTTTGCCACAGCTAAAATCACAAATCTAAAATCCAGGCTGTCTGATATTGACTAGAAATTGTAAAGACAGGAGGATATTCTTCTCTCCTTCATATTGCTTTAATTATTTAAAATAGTCAAACAATACACAAGCACTTAGTTTTAAAAACAGATTTTCTCTCTTTTCCATATTCCCAGCTTTAATAAGTAACTATTCAGTGTGCAATATATGTATTACCTTACACATAAAACTTGTGTTACATAAATAGGCTAATGCCACCCCCACACATGAAACTATAAATTATGTCTTAGACACAAAGTAATAGTAAGCTATCTCTACCTCTGATTAATAAATTGAAAGCAAGTTAAAGAATATTGCGCTTCCTATAAGAGCAGCTATTGTGCTCTTGATTGATCTCTGCATCTTATGTAACATGAAAATTATATTAAATATATCCATTACGTTCCAATGATAGACACAATGGAGTAAACCTAGCAGATCCAACCTTTCCCACCACCACGGCTAAAAACTAAAACACACACACACACACACACACACACACACACACCTCTCTCTCTCACACACACACACACACATACACACACACACACACACACACACACACACACACACACACACACACACACAAAACATACCTGAGAGCTCTGAAACAAATGTGAGGAAGATTAAAGGGAAAAAAACAGCCCTCAAAAGGATGAATGGTATGGTGTCAAGTGCTACAGTTTGGAGAGGTTTAATTGTGTCTTCCAATGGTTCACTGCAGTTCGAGGTTTGGAGCCTGACGTAGTGGACCTGAGAGGTCGGAAAAGACATGAAGCCAAGTGGGAAATCTTTAGACCACTGAGGTATAAAATAATTCTTCAATAACACCTTGAATTGTCAGGCAAGTGTTGTTATTAAAACTTGTAAGCCTGAACTCTCTCACTGTATTTCAGATTCTTGGCTCAAAATGTGATCTGCTTGCTCCTCTGCACACGCTTGCCATTGCTGTCTTCCACGACAAGATGCAACCAAAGAATAGCACTGGCTACACAACTTGAATTTTGAACCTCCAGAATGGTGCGCTAAATAAAACTCTTTCCCTCTTTAAGTAGTCTGTTTCAACTATTTTGCTGTGGTAATGACAAGCTGTCTACTACAAAGTTTCTTTTTAGCACTGGCCAAGGGAGAACTGAATTGGAAAACTGTATCATGAGCATGTAGTACAAAAAGTCAGATGTTTTGCTAGATCAGGAAAAGGGATATTTCTGAGCTAAATAATGCTGGGAGAATTTTTTTTCATCTTCTTTTTCTTTCCCAGCCCTTCCCAAAGGCCTTTCATAATCAGAGAGCTGCATGAAATAATAGAAGTGGAGTGAGTACCTTTAACTAAGAGACACCCAACATCTTGGAAAAGAAATAGGAAAAGAAACCTTTGTTGTATAAACTGTGTGTGTATATGAGCTGCAGAGGAGTGCTTTTGTAATTCTTTTCTCTGAATTAGCATTGCTTTTCTGGAGAAAGGTCTTATCATACCAAACTATGTGAAAATTCAGACTACCACCTAAAAGAAGTCCATACATCTACCCAGTAGAACTGCAAGAAAGCATTTCTACAAACCAAGGCATGTGGGGAAATCGTAGTGAGGTGCAGAGCTAGAAGAGATTTATCACATTTAGCGCAGCGAGGGAAGTCTTTTGGGGGAAGAACATCAAGAGGATGGAGAAATAATCATGAGACAACATGTAGAAAGCTGACATCAGGTGGAGCTCTCTCTCTGGGTAACAGAAAAAGGACTGCTCAACCAGTGTGTTCATATATTTAGCAAGTAGATGTCAGGTGAACCTTTTGCCTAACAACTAGCTCAATTCTTATGACTGAATTTTGGCATTAAAATACCTGTTTGCCTGGGGCACGTTATGCCCTCAGGGCATTTTTAGGTGCTCTGAACTCTCTGCTCCACATGTGTGATCCATCACTAGCCCTTTTTCTGTGTACAAGTCAACACAAATTCCTGGTTCACACCCTGGGTGCACATGTATGAAGTATAACCAGAGAAGTGTACCAAAGGCTTTGATAACTATCACTGGATAAGACTGTGGATACTCAAAGGGGTCATCTTACAGAAGTGAAAAGCTTGCCACTTTCACCGAAACAAGAGAGCACTGTGGAATTTCAAGCCAGGATTTTTAAGTACAGAAATTGGATTTGATCTAATTTATACCACTCATGGCTAGCTTCAAGTAACTGTCCTCACCTCTCTTGTCTCCATCCTAGTGTTGTTCTTTTTGCTAGTGCTATCTGATAAATGCAGGAAATCCTTTTGAATAAACTGTCCCTCAACGTATTTCAGGCTCTTTCCCTCAGGATCTACGTGCTGTTTCCTTACTCCCATCACAGTATGGCACTTTTCATACTACTATCTCCTTAACCTACCACCACAAACCACTCAAGCAAACTTTTGCCTTGAGATTTGTCAATATTAAGAGATGGACCAATTCCTTTGTTCTGTAAATACCAGGGGACACATGTCAGTCACTCTGTTATGGTTTATGTCTAGTTGTCCCCCCAAAGCCTCATGGAGTCATTGGGCGGGGACTTCTAGAGTTTGAGACTTGATCCATGATCCTTGGGATTATGGGTTTTAGTATTGATGGGATTATGGGTGGAAGTACTTCTGGGATTATGGGTGTAACCTAGGGTGGGAGCTAAGGCGGAGAGCCTGAATGTAATATAAAGAGAGAGAGCCGGGCGTGGTGGCTCACGCCTGTAATCCCAGCACTCAGGGAGGCTGAGGCAGGAGGTTCGGTGCGAGTTCGAGACCAGCCTGGGCTACAAAAGTGAGCTCAAGGCTAGCCTGAACTGCATAGCGAGACCCTGTCTCAAAAAGACAAAAAAAATAAAAGAGAGAGAGAGAGAGAGACAGACTGGAGCTGTAGCTGTTGCTGCTGCTCTGCTGCCCTGATTGACTGGCTGCCTCTGCTGCCATTTTGCTGCTGTTCTGCCGCCATGAACTGGATGCTCTCCACCCTGCTCCACTCAGCCTTGGGCTAGCCGAATATGGACTGAAACCTCTACGAACTGTGAGCTAAATAAACCTTTCCTTCCTTCATTTTGAGTGTCGGGTATTTATCCCAGCAACGAGCAAAAAGTAACTAATACAGACTCTAAATGATTTTCTGAAGTTCCTGTTTATAAAGGAAACACTGCAGCCATCCACACTTAATCCCTAAAGAAATCTTCACTCTAGAGAACTAGCTGTCCACCCTAGTGAAATATATTTATTTATGTATATATAAATATATATGCATATTATATATGTACCTTGATTTATAAATGCTTTTGTTTGCAAACAATGTTGTTCATAAACAGAAGCATATGGCAGAATTTTTCTTCTTGAACACTGAACTGGGTGACAAACATAATCTTGGCCATCTTTCCTGCACAAACATGAATGTGATCATTCTTTCTAGACTTATAGACTGAATTAAGTTTGTGAATCTCTATACATAGATGCATAGATATGTACATTCATATACATATATATAAATACTGAATTTGCTGATAAAAATAAAAATTGAGACTGGGAGTGGTGGTGTGCACCTGCAATCCCAGCACTTGCGAGGCTGAAAACAGGAGGATCACTTCGAGTCCAATCTGTGTAGTGAGACCCTGTACTGACTACATTTAAAAATAAATAAATAAAAATTGGTCACCTCCTTTATTCTACCACCTTGATTAGATTATTGAGCTACTGTTATAGCAATTTTTTTTAGGTTAGTGCCTCAGCCAAAATTCCAAAGATAAGAGACTGTCATAATATTTTTCAAAAATATTTCCAAACTGGATATGATTATTGACAACTGTAAGTTCCATTCACTTAGTCAAAAATATTTTTTACAACTTGTTATATGCAGATACTAGCCTAGATCCCAAAGACAATCTCAAATTAATAGTTTAGTGAGGAGACAGATATATATACACAATTATTCTCTATAAAATAATGTATAAAAAGTTACCTATCCTAATTGCATAATATGAAAATCACCCTGGAGACAGGGTCTCGCTGTGCAGTTCAGGCTGGCCTTAAGCTCACTTTTGTAGCCCAGGCAGGTCTCAGGTTTTAGAGGTTTTCAAAATCACCCTTAATTTTGATAATCTGATTAAAAAAAAAACCTCATAGAACTCACTAAAAGTTATTAAGTTCACTGGAAATTTATTATAAAGTATAGACTTGAATCAACCAAGCAGAAAAACACAAGAAAAGTCTGAGGAAGTACCAAACTTATGTTGGGTAGAACTCCTGTTGTCTTTTTGTCAGTAGAGTTATGATGTATTCCTTTCCTAAGCCAATATATCCAAAATAACCTTCTAAGCAAAAAAAATGTGTCCAAGCCTCAGTGCACAAGAGTTTTTAGTGGGGCTTCATTACACAGACAGGACAGAATGATTAACTATATAATTGATCTCAATCTCCACATTAAAAGACATCACCAAATCCACCCTAATTTACCTAGCTGATCTAGTCATTGTGAACCCTAGACCCAAATCATGTCTTTAGAGCTTAAGAGGGTGAGCCGGGTGTGGTGGCTCACACCTGTAATCCCAGCACTCCGGAGGCTGAGGCAGGAGGATCGGTGCAAGTTTGAGACCACCCTGGGCTACAAAAGTGAGCTCAAGGCCAGCCTCAACTGCATAGCGAGACCCTGTCTCAAAAAGACAAAAAAAAAAAAAAAAAAAAAAAAAAAAAAAAAAAAAAAAAAAAAAAAAAAAAAAAAAAAAGAACTTAGAGGGTGACCATATGATTGGAGCAAAAAAAGATTAGAACATTCCAAGGACTTAGAAATTACTGTGATTGAAAAATATAATGAAAGATTATATAAAAATTGTTTACCAGAGAAAAGTACCACAGTGCCATTTATTCTCCCTTTTCTGAACAAATTTCTTGCAATCATTCTTGCCACTTTCTAAAGCAGTTCTGGATGTCTGTGGTCAACAGAAAGTCAACTGAATCAATTCAGAATGATTACCTTGACTTTGGGGTAGATTCAAAATTTGTCCAGTGTTAGTCAGATCTAGTTAATAAGGTGGATAGACACCACTATGTTTTCATGAGCCTGATTTTTTTTTTTTAATGTATTTGTTGTCCTACCCTGCTTGGACTCATAGTGATTGTTCTGTTTTCAGCCTCCTTAGAGCTGGAATTACAGGCATGCACCACCATGCCAGGTTCCAGGGGCTGACTCAGTGCCCCCAGTAATAGGGTCTGGGCCAGTGGGGCATGTGGTGAGATCAAACCCTAGTCCCTGTGCTTGCCTAGGCTGGCATTTAATCCACTGAACTATCTGGCCAGCCCTTATGAGGCTGACTTTTACTGGATAGCACTTGGCAACAGCATTCACCACAGTTTTGATCATAACTTATAATGACAATTATAGAAAAGAATATCTAGAACTGCTTCAGAAAACAGCAAGAATTACAGGATAAATGTATATGAAAGGGGCGGGGATATTTTGAGGAAGATTAGTCACAATGTATCTTTTATATGATAAACTTAAAAATTTAAACATTCACCATAAATTTTTAATCACAACTTATACCTATCAGAAGCTAAGGCAAAGGCCAGAACCCTTCTGGACAAGGCTCACTTCTTCAGTATATATCTGCTCGGCCTTACTCATCTAAAGGCTCAAGTATGTAGTAAGGTCTCCAGCTCACTTATATAATTTTCATCAGGATTCAGTTCCTTGTGGACTGTTAGGTTTCAGAATTACAATGCACTGTATCAGTCAGTGCTCATCAGACAAAGAGATAAGATATATAAATGTCTAAGGGGGAAAATAAATATATGCGTTTGTAAGGGAAACTTAATAATGGCTGCCCACAGGGATTCCCAGTGGGGCGCAGAGGGCAGGAGTTGATGCTCATGGCAGGCACCTGGAAACTGCTATGCACTTCCTGGCAGTGTGAGAGGTTCCATACTGCTGTGGGCACTACAAGGGCCAGACAGGTACTGAACACCTGTGGTTGGTGCAACATCCAAAGGATGGCTACATTAAGGCAGCCAAGGTGGAGTGCTGCCACTGTCAGAGTGTCTTCAAGTTTCTAGAGATCAACAAGCATGGGATTCTGAGATCTGGCCTCAGAGTATGGGACTGTGTGGGACTGTGGGACAGCTCCTGGGGCTTGGAGTCAGGTGTCAGTGCCAAGGGTCAATGCCACAGGCACAGATCCCAGCTCTCCTGTTTGTTTTGTGCTTGGAGTAGATCTTCTTCATATCTACCCTCTCAAAGGAGCAACTTTTCTGTGCCCTACTGATGTGACTGACCCTAGAACCTTCCAGAGAATCATGGAACTGCTACCTGGTGGGAAGGCAGATGCAATTCTCAGTGACATGGTACCCAATGTTATAGGAATCCAGGTCCTTGATCATGACAGGCTCATCAGTATATGTCTGTTCTTTCTAGACATGGCTTCAGACATCCTGCATCCTGGAGGAACACTGCTTTGTAAAACCTGGGCTGGAAGTCAGAGCCATCTGTTACAGAAGAGGCTGACTGAGGAATTCTGGAACACAACAACTATAAAACCTAAGGCCAGCATGAAAGAGTCGGTGGAGGTCTACTTCCTGGCCAATCAGTACTGCAGAAGGAAGGGCTCTGTGAAGCACTAAACTTTCTGGCCATTCTTTTAGATCTTCTGTCCTAATTCTCTGTCACTCTCATGGGTGCTATGTCCTTTTGAACTAGAGTAGAGTCTGCGTGTTCTGAGGAGTGGGTGGGATCACAGCTCAGTTGGAGAGATGAGCAGAACCATGGGGAGCCAGTTTGGTTTTCAAAATGGAAAAGATAGGACAAAATACATCTGTAGAAGATGAAAGATAATTTTAAACACCAGCCTTCCATATGATTTTTGAGCAGAAAATTATCAGGAGAAAATTAGGTGGAGCTTGAAGGATGTAAAGAGGCAGATGGAAGAGAGGATTAAAGCAGACTCTGAGGTGTTGATATTTCCACATAGAGCTTTATGTAGCTCCTCAGCTCACAGGCCAATGATACAAACATCACAGTGTGGCACACATACCATAGGTTTCGCCACCACTGTTAAAAGTTAGCATGTTACAGAGGAACAAGCATTGATCTATTGCTTTCAGAACATAATACATAGGTTTCCAGTTGTTTATTGTGGCTAAACACAGTGAAGTACAAAAACCTGCACTTCCCATCTAGGGATTAATTGCCATCTCTCTGGTCAATCTAGAAATAACTCTCCAGCATTGAGAGTTCCCAGAACTTTTAGCAGAGACATTTGTATGAATTCATGTATGAGGGGTGTTTGTAAGTGTGTGTGCACATGTTTTGATTAGCTGAGAATATGTATTACTGTAATATTGCAGTCTTCCATGACCATAAAAGTAATTGCCAAAAATAAAAAACAGAATTAAAAAATGGCTGCCCACAGAGTCGAGTGGAAGAGTGCAAAAGGGTTGTCTATGCACTAGAGATCCAAAAGACCAGTCAGAGGTTGAGGCCTCGAGCTTGCTGTTGTGTCCCACACAAGTCCACATCAGGAGGCCAAAGGATCAGTAATGGCAGGCTGAAGGGTCTGTGCTGGAAGCCAGGAGACAACATTCAGGTGAGGAGAAAGAGTAGGGCTCTTCTGAAGAAACAGAAACAAGCTTTCTTCTTCATTCCTCTTATTATTCCAGCCAGGGTACAAGCTTCTTGGTTGATGCCACTAACATGAAGGATGGGTCTTCTATCTTCAATAAATCCCTTCAGCCACATCCAGAACTATGCTAATCAAATTAATAGGTTTCCTACTCAGATTGACACAATCAATTAATGTCACACAATCAATCAGTGTCCAATTGACACTAACACATTCACTGACTATTGGCCACAATCTACTGCCAATTTTTGCCTCCTGGGCCTAAGTGGTAGTTTACCTCCTTGTATTGAATAAGTCAAGGAAACAAGCATGAGGAAATGCTCATAATAAAATGTAACCCACATTTTTTTGCAACTTTATTATGAAAAGGCTCTCTTCACTTTTTAAAAATTCTGTGCATTAGAAGCAAGTCATTAGGTTCAAGCACACTCAAGCAGAGATTACATAAAAGCATGAATACCAGGTAGCAAATATTAC
This sequence comes from Myocastor coypus, assembly GCA_004027025.1. NCBI lineage: Eukaryota > Metazoa > Chordata > Mammalia > Rodentia > Myocastoridae > Myocastor > Myocastor coypus. Next base: position 34,907 of record PVJA010003992.1, on the reverse strand, counting down.
TTAGAGACCTACCAAAAAATGCCTGTTGACTAAGACTATCAGAGATGGAAATATTTAAAGTAAAAGGTAAAGGGACAAATGACATATCAAGCTCACACTGGTATAAGATGGAATACAAAGACTTGCAGGAGGGAAAAAGTGGGTGAGAATCAATAGTAAATTTTTTCTCAAGTTTGTTCAAGGTTCTACATGGTATATTAGATTATTAATGACTTCATGTTCTGAATAATAAGATGATAATCCTTTTTATTATGTAGGCAAGATATACTTTTTCTACTAATGAAACTTCTTCTTGCTACTAAAGTTATTTAAGCCATGAGCATCTATGCCAGAAAGCAACATTTGGAGGTTAAGAGATCATTACTACCACAGAAAATAAGTGTAAGAAAATAGTATGGTTATAAAGCAAGCCAAAGGTGAGTTAGATAGTTTATAGAAATAAACAAATACTTTCCAGTAATGCAAGACTAAAAGCCATAGCTGAGTTTGTCTATTTCAGTATATCCTTAACAGCGGCCATTTGTAAGATCATTACAACCTGAATTCATTTTAGACAGATTTTACTAATATGCTGAATCCAATTCTAGCCTTAAGAGTTGTTATTATAATGTGGTAAAATAATCCATTTTTTAAGTAATAGAAGTAATGGATTTAAACTTTAAATAAGATATAATTTAAAATGTGATAAACTTTCTGGAACTTTGATCTTTTAACTGCTAGAATATATTATTTCAGTTGAATCTATGGAAGTTTCCCTGCTACTTAAAATTATAAGAAAAAGAGCTGGTGAGATAGCTCAGAGGACTAAGCGCCTGCTTAGGCAAGTGCAGGGATCAAGTTTTGATCCCCTGTACCACAGGTGCTCCAGCCCTACCCCCAAGCATGCTGAGCTGGCTGTGTTGTGGACAAGCCTATAATCCCAGCACTGGGGAGGCTGCAAATAGGGATCACTATGAATCTGAGCTACTAATGAGACTCTGTACCAAATACATACATATATACATCATACATACATACATACATACATACAGATAAACAAGTAGACAGTTTATAAATAGATGTAAAAGTAGTTAGAGTCAGTTCAATGGTAATAATATAACATTGAAATTCTATCAGATGCTCTCTACTCCTTTATCAAGTAGCTGGATGGTGTTTGAGAAAATAGGCCATGCTGAATGAATTTTAACCATATTCTCTAGTAAATATGCTTTTCTAGTCACCAATATCACATCACACTTTTATCTTTCCTTGAATCTCTAATGGATACTCTTTCTTCTTATGGTTGAACTCTCATAGGGAAAATAAACCAAATAAAACAAAGAACTAATTGACTTTCTACCACCCATTTTAAGAACTTCAGACATATTTGCATATATTTTACTCTTCCTATTACAATGAAAAATTGTGCTTGATCCTATCAGAGCCTGATGATATACTATCTACAGCAAATACCACCCTATCTTCTCAATGTATTCTTGTAATCATTTCCCTCTCATCTACATCATCTTTCCTCTATTTGTCATAAATTCACATATTCACATATTCCAGCATCTTCTATTTCAAAATGCCATCTCTATATCCCATTTCATTATTGTCGGGTTTTTGTTCATTTCTGTCTTTTTGAGATAGGGTCTCGATATGCAGCTCAGACTGGCCTTGAGCTCACAGTGATCCTTCTGTTTCAGCCTCCGCAGTGCTGGAATTACAGACATGCACCACTATACCTGGTCTCAGTTGCACAGCTCAGTTCCTCCAGCAGGCAGGGCCAGGGCCAGGGCCAGCAGGATATATAGTGCCTGAGATCTAACCAATCCCTGTGCTCACCTAAACAGGGGCTTGGTCTGCTGAGCTATCTGGCCAGCCCTGTTGTCGATTTATTTATTTTACATTAAATTCCCACAGTGTCTGTATTTGCTGATTCATTTATTTTCTATTCAAACTAATTCAATGTTTCCCTTCCAATTTACCCAACTGTAATGATCTAGATTTTACTAATTGTTTTCTTTAAAAGAGAGTCTTGCCCCCCTCCCATCTCTCTGCATGCCCAACCCAGTAAAAAAGCACTGAACCCATGGCCTGTACACTAAACTACATTCTCCAGCCATTTTTTGTTTATTTGAGAGAGTCTCCCTATGTCACTACATGGCCGAAAACTTCCACTCCTCTGACTCAGCCTTACAGAGAGCTGGGTTGCACACATGTTCCACCACACTCAGTTTGCTTTCTCTTAATGTTCTGCGTACCAGTATCATTTCACATAGATTACCTACTCCTTCATAAAATACATCTTTTGGATTGCATGAAAGACAGTATGCAAAATTCATATATGTGATTTTTCTCTTGAGAACCCTACTTCTATGCCAGATTTGCTGGCATTTCCCTGTTCATTGGCCATCTGAATATCTGGAAGTTTGAACATTTTAGCTTTTACACTTAGGTCAGTGATCTACAATGAGTTAAATTTGTGAGTAGCAAAAAAGTCAAAGTTTATTTTTAAGAATGCCAGTATTCAATAGTTCTAACATTACTGAAAATAATACTTATCACTATAGATTTATCTTTATCAAAAATTAACTGAAAATATCCGTATCTGTGGGGAGTCTACTCCTGGAAGACCATTGGGATTTTGATGGACAATCTATTGAATATAGGTAAGTTTCTGAAAATGTTTGTAATATTGAGTTTTCCAGTGTATGATCATCTGTTTAGTATACTTGAATTTTTCTCAGGAATATTGTTATCTTGATGCAATTACATGGTTTTTCTTAAAATTATAATTTTCAAGTATTCATTTCTTTATTACAAAAATATAACTAATTTTTGCATACTAACACTAAATACTGCCATCTTGCAGAATTCACTATTAGTTTTAGTAAACATGAAGCTTTTTAGGACCATCTAAGTGACTGTCATCTAAAAAATAAAATATTTTTATTTCTTTTCAATTATCTGACTTTATTCTTTCTCATACCTTATTGTGCTGGCCAGTTACTGCCAATAAAAAAAGTTAAAAGTAACAAAAGGAGCTATCTTTAAAGTTTTTCTCCATTAGCCGGGCGTGGTGGCGCACGCCTGTAATCCCAGCACTCGGGAGGCTGAGGCAGGAGGATTGGTGTGAGTTCGAGACCAGCCTGGGCTACAAAAGTGAGCTCAAGGCCAGCCTGAACTGCATAGTGAGGCCCTGTCTCAAAAAGACAAAAAAAAAAAAAAAAATTAAAAATAAAGTTTTTCTCCATTGCTTGTAGTAATGATTTGTTTTATTCCACTGCTTGATAGTGAAGTACATTGCTTCTGAAATTTAAAGTTACTTTGCATTCCTAAAATAAATCTAATTTTATATTATTTATATGCACTGCTGAATTTCATTTGCAAAAATTTCTGCCTTTGCCTTTATGTTGGTGTGTGATATTGATTTCCTTCTTTTTTTTTTTTTTTGTCTGTCAGATTTTGCTATCAGTGTAATGGCAGCCTCATAAAATGAATTTTAGAGTTAATACAGTACTGGTATTATTCTTTTGGTAAATAGCTGGAAGAATTCGGCAGTAAAGCCATTCAGTTCTGGAGTTGTCTTCTAAAAGGTGAACAGTGTGTGTGGAGAGGGAGATATTTGACCAAAGATTATACAGAGTTGTTATCTTCTTTTGTGAGTGTTGGTAGTTTGTCTTTCAAAGGAATTTTGTCCATTTTAACTGTTCATTGGTATAAAAATGTTGGTAAGTTTCTAAATTTCCTAACCCTTTTAACATCTATAAAATCTGAAGTGATTAATACTTAATATTGGCAATTTGTTTTATCAACCTTCCTAGAGGACTTTGTTGTTCTTTTCAAGTAACTTTGTTTCACTGATTTACTTGTTTCATTTCATTTATTTATTACTATTATTTGACTTTAATTTACTGTGTTTTCTTTTTTAGTTTTTAAAACAAATGTTTGAGTCATTGAGTTAAACTTTTCCTCATTGTCCAGTGTAAGGAATTTTAAACTGCTTTGTGGCCAGCCAATATGCTTTATGTAATTTCAATGCTTTTATTATTTTGTATAGAGCTGTGGTTTCATTGAGCCTATGGCCTTGCATAAGCTAAGTAAGCACTCTATCACTGAACTATAGCCCTGGACAACAAAAGTGGTATACTGTATTGACCTTTATGGCTCAGAATATGGTCCATCCTCATGAATGCTCCACGTGTATACATCAAGAGTGCGAATTCTGCTCTTGTTGGATGTCAACTAAGTTAAACTGGATGCTAGTGCCAGTCAGGTCTTTCATAATGAATTTTTAGACTACCTTTTCATCAGTTAAAGATAAAAGCATTGAACTTGCTAAAGTCATTAACTGCTACATTTGGTGGTGATTTCCTATATTTCACCTATTCCAGAGGCTGAGACAGGAGGATTATCGGAGTCCTGGAGTTCAGCTGAGCAGAACAGATCTAACACCCTCGGCAGTTGCCTTAAACTGTGGTAGAAAGATCATATTGTGTTTTTTCTCACTTCATCCCATTTAGCAGAAAATGTGTTGCATTTGATTTAAACAGAGGAGAGTTATGATAGGTTCCCTCTGCTGGAATTGAACACAAGACAATTTGTACTGTAGAGGAGTGGGGCAATGCCAAATACTCTGATTATAAAAGGAATCTGAATTAGAAATTTTGTGTTTTTTCTTAAATCTCAAATGAGTAAATACCACAGTGTGTTACCTGAGCTACAGTGAAAAGCCTTCTGAAGGGTCAGTTTTAAGGTATGCTATAAAAAGATGAGCAAAACGATACAAATGAACTATGTATGTTTACAAAAGTGTTAACCTTGCCACTGTGTTCACTTGGATGGCGACCCACTCTCGCGCGGTAGGATGTACTTTTTTTATTCCTTTACTTGGCCCAAACTCGCTCTTCAGAGCCTGGATCTTTTCCCACCTCTAAAACAACTTTGATACTGTTAAAAAAACAAAAATGTTAACCTTGACCAGACGTGTGCAAGGATAGGGAACAACAGCTTGTAGACCTAATGAAAGGGCCACCTGACAGTTTCCAAACACGAAATAACTTCTCTCCCGAAGTCATCGCCTCACTGGATCTATGAGAAAAAGGCAGGTCCAGACCCACACAAAAGGCTCGCACGTCCTGGAACACAAAGAGGGCGTGGACCGCCGGAGGTCGTGACGGAGGATGCTTCGCTTTCACTCGAGAAATAGACTGCTCAAAGCGGTCAGTCGGTAAACCCAGCAGTACCTGCACTTTTCTCGCCGCCGCTTCACCTGCTACTCCAAGCCTTGCAGCCGAAGAACCAATTAAAAAGGTCAAGAAAAAGAGAAGCCGTATTTGTCCACCTCTTCCTGGTGTGTGAGCTCTCGCGAGAACTCGACATCGCCTATCGTTTCTGTGAAGATTGCGCGAGACTTCAGGACGCCAGGGGGCGGGGCACGGAGTGGTCCCGCCTTCCAGTGCGCGGGCGCTCCTTGGCGGGAATTTCGCTTGTTTCCGGTTTTGGACCCGCGGGCTCCCAGACAGTAATAGTTCTGAACTGAGGACGCAGATCTCGGGAATGCTCGTGTGAGCAGGTAAGTCGCGTAGCGCGGGCAAGGGAAACCCCAGGGCCCAGGCAACAGCCTTGGGAGAGGACACCCGCCCGAGCGCTGCGGGTGGGTCTTGTCCTCGGCTAGGACTGGGCCTGGGCGCCCGGCATAGCTCTGCCAGGACGCTTTCACCACCTTTTCGAGCGGCTCCCAGACGGAGGGGAGGGCGCAGTTCTCGGCGGGCTGAGGAGTTGAAGCTGGGTCCGTCCTGCAACATTTCCTTTGCCTTGCACCCTGGCTGGGCTGCGGAGTCGCCCCAGGGGGCAGATTTTAGCCGCTACCGGTAGGGGGCGCAATTTGTGGACTATTGTGACAGCCTTGCTCTGCGGTTAGGACCATGGAAGGGCTTGCCCTTCACTCACTCCCAGATTTTCATGGGTGCATCTGGAATTTTCTGAGCTCTTCTGGCTTATTCCACTTCCAGGAAACACCTTGGGAGCTTCTCTTTGGAGTCTTATAAGTGATAATCATAAAAACCACAAACATTTCAGGACATGAAGTAAATAATGAACGACTGTTCTGTTGGATCGACGTTTCTGACCGACAGTTTAGAGCTGGAGCTGAAGACAGAATGGTGCAATCCCCCGTGCTTCTCTTGTGCTTTTGACAGTAGAGGAGGCAAAAAATTTTCTGGAGAGTCCTACCTTGCCAGTGGCGCTCTTAAGCGGTAGGTTTTAAAAATGGACAGTTTTCCCCTCATCTGATTATTCATCAGTTTCAGGCTAATCTGCCGTTTCTGTTTATTAAACTTTGATGTTCACCAAGCCGGGTTTTGTAAATCGACATAGAATATCATAAAAATAAAACTTATGATTAGTTCTGTTGCTGATTTTTCTAGTTGGAGTGTACCTGTAAATATTTTGAAAGACAACTTATTTGGCACCTGATGTTAAATTAATCTGAAGAAGCTGGACGCTAACAAAGAAATCTAAACTAATAGGGCCTTTTAAAATGATATTTCCTTTTTAATATTATAGTACTATTGTAATCACATAGTATTATTCCAGAGCTTTTACTACTCTAAAAGTATTATAATACTCCAGGACTTTCAATCATTTTTAGTCATACTTAAATTTATTACCCATTCTTTTTAGCTCTGTATCTTTAAATAGCCATACTTATATTTTTTATTACCCAGTCTTTTTAATTTTGCATATCTATATGTAGAAGTTATAGACTTATTTGTGCATCAGTCAGGTATACTCTTACTGCAGTAAAACTACTGTTCCTAACATTTTGTAATACCTACTGAGGCAATTACAATGAGGAGCAAAATCATTTTTGTTGATTTTATGGTTGTACTTTGTTAGACACCTTAATAGAGATTACCCATCTTGATTGTACAAGTCATTAAATATAACTGAGAATGACTTAGATGTAAGGAGGTATTAGATGTCCCATTAAAGATTGCAGTACTGGAGCTGAAACCCACTCCTCCTAAGCTGCATTATGTATGAAATTTCAATACAGTCTAGCTGGGCTGGGGATATAAATCAGCAGCATAAGCACCTGCAAGGCACGATTCAGAGTTCAATCCCTGGTACCCTCCCCTAATAAAAATATAATCTGGTCATACTAATCCTAAATAAGTTACCTGAGTATTTTCTGATTTACTATATATGTTATGTACAATATAGAGTCAAATACTGTAGAAAAGAATATGCTGTTTTACGGTTTCTAAATATTTGATGAGATTAATCAGTATTTTTATTTCAGGTTAGTTTTGAATCTTGATCCTTTACCAACTAATTTTGAAGAGGATACAGTAGAAATATTTGGCATTGAGTGGGTTACTGAAACAGCATTAGTGAATTCATCTAGAGAGCTTTTTCATTTATTCAGGTATGTGTATATGTTTTTTTAACTTTTGTTGAGCTTTCTAAATAACAGTGCTGAGCATTTTCTAATGACTGCTCAGAAAAAGACCAGTGAAATTGTGTTTGGTTATTTGCTTATATAACCAGTAGCAATAATAAATACAAATAGTAATGACTGACATGTAATGATACTAATAGGTTACTATTGTTGATTTTCATAACCTTTATAGTTTATATTTGACACTAGGTATTGAACACTGATACTTGAGATTTTCTACTATAATTTTGGAAGACAGTTAAATCATTTTTGTTGTCCAATAGTTTTTCAATGATCTTTAAACAATAGGCTCAGATTTTCTTTCAGATATATTTGATGAAAATGTATGGGATAAAAATATGATTAAATCTCTTTGTGGGCAAAATATTAGTAAGTACTTTAATGAAAAATTTTAAACATCCAGAAAAGTAGACAAAATAGTATTGTAAAGACTGATTATAGTAAACATCACATTTTCTTGTATCTTGTCCCTGTTCTTTTGCATTTAGTATCTTATAGACAAATACCAGGCATCGTGTCATTTCACCCTTTATTACTTTAGAATATATATGCTTAAAGTTTACTTTTTTAAAAAGTCATTAGCACAGTTAGCAATGTTAAATTAGTTCTTTATTGTTTAAAACATGGTCCTCATTTAAGATTTTAGGTCATTAGTTGTTAAGGGAAAATTATCCAAAAACACATTAAAAATATATTTGTAATACATAGAAATGAAAATGGAGAGATCTTAGGTATCCTGCCACCCTTTTGCCATGAAACCTTATACAGACAGTGCTGTGTCTATGCTATGTTTTATTGTAAAAACAAACTGAATGATTCTCTTGTCTTGAACATCCTACTTAATGAGTCTGTCCAACACATAGGCCATAAATATGGGACAATCTTTAAGAGTGTAAAGGCAGTTTGAAAGAGTGATGGAAAGATTATTATCAGAATTGAGATAGCTTTGGGTAATATGTCTAGTGTACATAGTTCTGTTCCTTTTTTGAAGCACTGTATAACTAATAGAATAAAATATTTCTTTATGTAACTGTTAACCCAAAATGTTTATGTATCCTAAACTTCCCAAAATTGTAAACAGTATCCCTTAGACTGTTAGAGTGTAGCAAACTTGGAATCCTCCATGTAATTATTACTAGCATGCTTTAAAATCTGCTAAAATTAACTCTCATCTTGCATTTTTTAAATTAGGCAACAGCTATATAATTTGGAATCCTTGCTACAAGTCAGCTGTGATTTTGGTAAGTTTAATGTGTTTAATGGGAAAAAAAGAATGTTAATCCATTACAGCGAATTGCACATGGCCCTTGCTAGTACACTTGGGATAGAATAATAGTAAGATGAAGGTGTTAGGTCAGAAAAGTCCATGCCTGTAATCTTTGCTCCTGAAAAATCTAAAGCAGGAAGATCACATGATCCTGAGAGTTTAAGGCTAATGGTAAAAAATGCAAAACCCTATCTCAAACAAAATCAAATTCACAATTCATTACACTTAATGGTCAGGACAAGTTTGACCTTAATATTCTGTTATAGCTGAAATTTATCATATTTTTTCCAACTTTGTGTGGCCTAAGGATAGAAACTTTCTAAACTTCTCAGATGCAAATTAATACTTGCTTTAGAGGTGGACAGTGTGATGTAGTATGCAAATTAAGTCACAGATCTCATGATACTTTCTTGATCTTTTATGCTTTTAGCTTGTTTGTTTTAACATTTAATGGTTTATTAACCTTAGGGTGATTGGTATAGTTAAGGTAGAGAAAGACATTGAAAAGCATTGTGTCTTATTGTAGACTACTGTTGCTTTTCAGAAATATTAATGCATTGTAGAATGTACGGTAATAGCCTGAGGTCCACAATTGGCAGTCCCACACCAAGCAATATATCCTACCTCATTGAATTTTCGTGAGGGCTAAAAGCCAGATTGGATGTTAAGTGCTTAGCCTAGCGTATGTCATAAGTAATAGCCACAGATCACCTGGAACATAGTTTTGGTCAAACAGGTTAATTAACTTATCAAAGTAAGGAGAATATGATATGGACCCATTGAGATTTCTCAAGAAGTGGGAGTAGGAGAGAATTTGTAGTAGTATTTGAATTTGTGCGGCTCATTTTGGTTAAGGCTTAAGGAAGGTAAAGCTTTATTCTGAACTGGATGCTGTTTAGAACCAGGCAATTTGATGATGTCCAGGTAATTTAACTTTTACATAGGAAATAGGACAAGTAAAAGGAGATTCAGGAGATTTATGTTTAGTACAGAAATAATAGTCTTCATAGCTAGAAGAGGTTTGGTTTTTTTTTTTTTTGTTTTTTTTGTTTTTTTTTGGAGTTTTTCGTGCATGCGCTGCATAATGTGTTGTGTTCAGACATGATTACTTAATTTTTTGTCTTGTTTCACCATAATTGAAAAGTACCTATCTAGTTATTTTATGAAAATTACAGCAGTAAGGCTTTATTATCCAAGGAACATTGAAGCTTAGCTACTAGCTGTAAGTTGCTAGGTTTATTTTGAATTTGTCTTGTTTTCACTCTTCAATAAATGTTAACTTATTTACTATTGTTTCATTATCTAATAAGTATCTGTTTTGTGCTAGAGTGTGGCAGGTGCTAATGAAACGGTGAGGGAAAACACAATTTCAGAGTTTTCAGCTTTGTTGGACAGACACTCAGCATAGCACAGTATGGTAAATGACAAATTATATCAATAGAGACATATATAAATCTTTGTGATGTATTATGTGTCACATGCACACAAAACAGAACAAAAAGTCTCTCTTAGCTATTAAGACTGGTTTTACCTATGGTATGTGCCTATCACTAAACTGGTGCTACATCTGGTTTTACAAGGATGACAAGGAAAAGATTTGGAGGAACATTATGGGACAGCAACAGGTCCAGGCATAAAAATATACATAGAGAGAAAAGGACATTGAGATCTGTAAAACATAAATGACTAAGGAGCATGGAGTGATGAATAAATGTGTGTGTATAATGACGAATTTTAGAAGTGATGAAATCATAGTTGGCTTTGTAAATCATGGCACAGTCTTGAGTTTATTTCAAAACACTTAAGAAATCTCTAAAATCTTATAGTACAAGCCAGGCTGGAGGTGCATGCCCGGGATTGTAACACCCTAGGAGGAAGAGGTAGAAAGACCACAAGTCCAAGCCTAGCTTGGCAACTTAGTGACTTAGCAAGACCCTGTGTGAGAAACAAAAAGTAAACAAAAGGCCGATGATGCAGTTCAGTACAGTGGCCTTGGGTTCAAACCCATTGCCATATGCATATACACCATGCATGCCTGCATATACACAGAAAAAAAAGTTCAGTCATAGTGGAAAACCCAAGAATCCCTTAGTTACCTAAAATACCTTGAGTTAATTAGGCTTATGGAATACATTATTATAGCATTATTATGAAATTCACTGGCTAACCAGAACCCACTATGGTTGGCCCTCTGTATCTTCAGGTTTCTCATCTGCAGGGAGGGTATACTACAGTATTTTATATAAGGGATTTATGCATCTACATGTTTTGATAGCCATGGAGGATCTAGGAGCAATCCCATGCAGATAATCTTAGATAAATACTTACTAACATTGTTTTTTGTTGCACTAACATTTTTTTTCTTGGTGTTCTAGAAATTGTATTTGTGTGTCAGGGGTTCTGTACATACTCCATTTGAATTTCTTTTCTATTTTTAATTTCTGTCCTGTCTCACTTTTCTCAAGCTGCTGGGACAAAATACCTGACACCCAAAATTAAAGAAGGAAAAGAAAGGTTTCTTTAGCTCAGTTTGTGGGAATTTCAGCCCATACTCAGCTGACTCGAAGGCAGAGTGGCACATAGCAGAGGGCAGCAATTTATGGGGGTGGAAAATAGCTAAGCAGCAAGAGCAAGAAAGGAGAAGCAGTGGCAGAGAGTATGTCTCTCTCCCTCCCTTCCTTATATTCCTTTTAGGCTGTGCACCCCAGGGCAGTAACACCCATAACCATAGCTACACTCACCTCATAATCCCAGCATTGGATCATGATTTAATCATACCCTCCAGAAGTGTGCTTGATGGCTACATGAGGCTTTGAGGGGACATTTAGATACAAATGGTAAATGTCCTAAAGTTTGTTTTTATCTAAAATATTTGTGTTTGTCTAATTGCTGTTTGTAGTTTAGGTGGTTACTGATTGTTTCATTAGTGTGATTTTTAGGTCTCTTTGTATTCATTGGTTTTCCTGTAGTTCTGCAATGAGCTTTGCTGGTTTTCTTTTTTCTTTTTTTTTTTTTTT
>PVJA010003992.1:0-23076 GCA_004027025.1 Myocastor coypus | reverse complement strand
CTGCCACTGGCTCTTATAAGGGCTTGGTTTACACTTTCATTAGAGCTTTTGCAAATCTGCCTCTTATTGTACGTTTAATATGGATGAGAGTTTGTTACCTATAATTTTCTTGTTTTCTCTGCTTTTGTTTAGTGGTTGGTACTTATATTGATGATCAGCATTTTACACATCATATATTGTTGATGTTGTAAACTTAGAGTAAGAAAGGGAAGATAGCATGAGGAAACAAGGAGAAGGCCAAGAAATAATCAGATTATTTGAGGCTTTATAAATGGTTTGAATTTTATTCTAAGTATAGTCACTTTCCCTTTTGACATTTGAATTGGGAACAACAAGAGCTTGTATACATGTTAAGCAAGTTTTCTTAAATTATAGGGGAGGGTCTTGTTACAAAACCCCTTAAGTTTCCTGTAAAAATGAATAAATAGTAGGGAAAGTACATATTTTGAAAATATATTTGTTTATAAATTTCATAGGACACTGATTGATTAGATATGAGATTATAGGAAATGGAAGAATCCAGAACATATTATTATAGACTACTCATAGTATCATTTGATGAAATGGAAAAAATGTAGACTGGATGAACTGGCATTTGAAGCAGTGTTCAAGCTGAACATTCTGTCTGGCAGGTTTGCATGTGAAGTCAGAAGAACAATGTAAAAGGAGTGAGATAGATATCATTTATTAGTGAAGGAAATGATGACCTAGCATACATGTCAGAAGAGATGTCCATAGAGGTGGAAATCTGAATCCTGAGGAAATCCCATGTTCCTAAAATAGTTTACTTGCCTAGATGTGCAAAGCTCTGGATTCATCAGCATCAAAAACAAAAAGCAAAACAAACAAATAAAAATTTGAACAAATTAAGGAAGGACCAGTAATGAAGAAGTAGGAGGCAGGATACATGAGAAATAAGGAAGAGTGACATTGTAGCCAGTGCTGCAATATTAAGGGTGACACTGGTGACTATATTAAGGGTCAGTTCGGAGGGGTGGTGGGGTACATGTATTACATGGGCAATAATAGAGAAAGTAGGCGGGCGTGGTGGCGCACGCCTTTAATGCCAGCACTCGGAAGGCTGAGGCAGGCGGATTGGTGCAAGTTGGAGACCAGCCTGGCTACAAAAGTGAACTCAAGGCCAGTCTCAACTGCATAGCAAGACCCTGTCTCAAAAAGACAAAAAAGAAAAAGTATAAGAATATTACTGCTGGTGTGGCCTACAAAATTTTTGCTTACTGTCTCTTAAGAATTATTTATGCAATGATTAACATTATCTATTTTGATTTCAGGGAAAATAGCAACCCTGCACTGCAAAGCAAACCATATTAGGCAGCAATGTGTAATATTTCTCAATTATATTAAGGTCTTCATCTTCAGGTAGGATTACAGAGGAGTATTTTGATAATTGTCTGACTTCTTCTGGGTCTGCGTATTGAGACTGTGTTGGCTTATTGTATCTAATTGCTTTTTAGATGCCTAAAAGTACAAGATGCCGAGAGTCACATTGCCATCCATCCCTATGAGACTTTGGAGGCTCAGCTTCCCTCAGTGCTGGTTGATGAACTTCATGGCTTACTTTTGTATATTGGACATCTACATGAATTTTCCAGTATTAATCTGGGAGCATTTGTAAATCAGAACCAGAATAAGGTCTATTTCATTTAATTTGTACATTTTCTACTTTTTCTCCTCACAAGGAATATTTGTTTAAGAATAAGAAAAATCAGTCAAGAGATATGTGGTACCAGGCACAGCCTGAGTGGTAGTTCTGGCATCCTCTTAATAAAGAGGGCAAACAATGTCTCTTGCCTCCATCTCCCAAACTCTGCACTCTGTATGACTTTCTAGAGGTATTGGAAGAATTAAAGTAATATAGCTAAAAGAGTTAAGATGTTTTATCTAAATCAATAATATTTACTTTGTACTTATCACAGTGTAAACATTTTAAGATCTGTAAGTGAAATTATTTCTATTTCTAAAATTCAGATCCTCTTCCTTATTGTAAAGGTTTACTGAAGTCACCATTTATGTATTTAGTATATAATACTAGTATTAAAGATTTTTAGTCTTTCTAAGATATGAAAGCTTTGTACTAAGATTTCAACTTACAAAACAATACTTTTAAAACTACATCATGATTTGTTATTTTTGGAATGTTTTTGAACGTTGTTAGTGCCGAACTTACAAATAGCAAGTTCTACCTATGAAAATGGGAGCATGCGAATGACAAATTAAGATAATCCACAATCACATTTCCTGAACTCTCAACCTCTCTGTTGTTTTTGGCTTTAACCATTTAAGTAACATTAACATGCATTTACCAACATGTAAGATACAGTTGTTTATATGTTTCTGTGAAAGTCAGCAAAAACAAAAAGTAATTTTTTCATGTAACAAAATAATTCCCATGAGTATTATGTGTAATATAGGGAACAAATAAATAGTTACTTTTGGACTGGCTAATATATATATATATATATATATATATATATATACACACATATATACATACATACATATATATATTTGAGGGGGGGTTAGGGAAGGTTGTTCAGAGTCTCACTACTAGATCAGACTTACAGTGATCCCCCTGCTTACAGACTCCCAAGAGCAGAGATTACAGGCATGTGCCACCATGCCCAGTCTCATTTGCCTTCTCAGTGTGCCCCAAGGGTGGGGTGGGCTGAGGCCTGGCAGCAGGCTAAGGAATCAAGCCCTGCCCCTGTAGGCCTATGCCTGCTTGCAGGTGCTTTAATCTGCTGGGCTAATTAATTGGCCAGCCTTTGAAGGCTGGATTTTTGAAGTAGGGGAACTTCAGCACTGAGCAAAAAAATTAGACACTAAAATATATTATTTTTTGAAACAAAACCCCTCTAAAAATACAAAACATCTTTTAAAGTATATTACAGTGTTAAGTCAGTATTTTCAGTTGAGCTATTTAGAACTTTTTGTTAGATATACTCTTTGTTAAATATTACATATCACAAATTTTCTTTCAGATTTCTGTTTACCAGTTCAGTCCACTTCCAAAGTAAATGATTTAGGTTTTGCATTTAGTTATACTTGATTTTTCTAATGTTATATCCTTTATACTGCTAAAAATACCTTTATTTTTATATTTATCTCTTTAATTTCTCATTTTAAAAAGGCAATGAGGTGAAAGATCTTTTAATTTCTTGGGAATGATGGATAATTTGATAAGTCCTTCTTAGCAAATGACCTATACTTTCTTAATTGGTTTGAGATTCCACGTTTATTGCTCTCATTCTTTGCTGTTTTTGTGATTATGTTCCTGTACCAATACTGTGTGGTTGGTCTAGATTTTATTTTGTTTGTACATCTAATAAGGTAAGTACCTTATCTCATTTTTCTTGGTATTCTAATGGAATAGTTATCATTGATTTATTTTCATGGCGTTACTCAGTGTTGACTAGAGAAAGTTTATTAATAACATATAGCACAGGGGGCTGGGGAGATAGCTCCGAGGCACAAGTGCCTGCTGGGCAAGTGCAAGGTCGTGAGTTCGAACCCTGGTCCCACAAACAAAACAAAAAACAAAAAAACATATAGCACAGTAGTTAAAAGTTCTGATTTTTCAGTCATACAGAATTAGATTTGGACAGCAGTGCATGAAGTAAGTAATAAATCTCACCTCTTCCAACTTGCATTTCTTTATTAAAGCATGTCGTCTACTTTAGTTTGTAGACTGATATGTCTAATGGTAGTATGCTCTGTTTTGACAATATTTTGCAGCAGTTCTCTGTAGCTTGTTATGTCAAAATATTTGTAGTTAAATTCTCAAACAATCATGAAAGTTTTGGGGTTTGTTTGTTTGTTTGTTTGTTTTGTAATGATTTTTTACTACCTTGGAGCTCTTATAGAACCAGAGGTTGGTTGGAAAACACCTTTCCTATGTAGACAAGTAGGTCTACCTTACACCAACACATGCGAAGATGCCCTGCTTTCAATTCATATATTTTCAGCCAAAAAACTCCTTAAAAGAAAAAGCAAAGGTTTTCCTGGAGTTTTTATGAATGTTGGTAGTTGAAACAGTTCTTTATCCTTGTTTTTATGGAAGCATTGTGCTATATACTAAAAAATGTTAGATTGAATGGTTCTTTATCCTTGCATTTATGGAAGAATATTGTGATACAATAAAACATACCAGGACGTTACTAGGAATTCTTAATTGTGGGTGATGGTTTATTCCGCAGCTTTTCCCTCCCTCATGGCATTTACTACATCTCCATTTGGATATCCATTGGCTGGTACTAGAAATTCTTCATATGCTGAGTGAAAAATTGAGTAAGTTCATGGATTTCTTATTACGTCCTTTTAAAAAATTTTAACCTTTAGTTGTTTTTTTTAAAATTGCACATATGAATACTTTTCTAATGTTTTTTAAAAGTCAAGGACCGAAGTAAAAAATGTTTTACTCCTTTTTTTAGAATAGCTCATCTGTCTTAGTATCTTTTGGTACAAATACATAGAAACTTGGCTAGACTATTTATTTACTTATGTATATATGTATTTGTTTGTCTTTTTGAGGCAGGGTCTCAGTATGCAGTTCGGGCTAGCCTTGAGCCCACTTTTGTAGCTCAGGTTGGTCTTGAACTCACACCATCCTCCTGCCTCAACCTCCCAAGTACTGGGATTACAGGCGTGCGCCACCATGCCCAGCTAGACTTTTTGTTTCTAAGTAAATGCTATACCATTTAATGTGATCTTTCACTTTTTAGGGATCTTTCCAAGTGATAGATATAGCTCTACTTTATTCATTTAAGAGGTATATTTTATGAATCTGGTAAAATTCATTTAGCCATGTTTATTTTTTATTATTCTTTAATGAATTTAGGATAGAGTTTATAGGGAATACATCCTAGTGATTCTCCTGTTTTTAGCTTCCCAAGTGCTGGGATGACAGGCATGTGTCCCCACACTCAGTCTTGATCACTATCTCAGCGTGATCCCCAGGGCCAGCACACCAACATGGTGGGCCCAGGATCAAAGCCTCAGCCCCTATCTGCCTAAGCAGGCACTTGAATCTGCTGAGCTATCTGGCCAGCCCAGCCATGTTTTTTTTTAATGTTTCACTCCACACACATCTATCTAGATTCTAAGCAGTGGCACATTGCAGTTTATATCCATTAACTATTAGTATGATGTTACTTCATACTTTTAACCCAATATGGACATTACTATTTTAATTTTTGAGAACTCTTTCAGTTTGTAATTTTTGGTTTCCAGTGCATTTGAACATCTTCACACAATTTTATTAGCTATAGTTTTTTTTTTTTTTAGCTGTTTCGTGTTTTTTTGCAAATTATTATTATATTTTTAATAGACATTTATGCTGTGGTTAGCAATCCTTTATTTCATGTTGTCTTTGTTTTTCTTTGTGTTGCTGTTGAACACCTTTATGTTCCTTTACCAAACTATTTAGGTTGTAAAATGTGTTGCTTAAACACCTGTTTTCAATTTCTTAATATATTTATGCACTGCCAAAGCAAGCACTATTAAGTTTTAACAGTGCATACATATATATGTGTGTAAACTGATTCACACAAACGTGATGGTATGTATAGATTTATAATTTCCTCTTATTGTAACCACTTTCCACACACTTTTTTTTTTTTTTTTTTTTTTTTTTTTTTTTTTTTTTCTTTTTGGCCATAAAACAATTACCTGTGTTCACTTTCAAAAGGAACTGGGCGTTGTGGTGCATGCCTGTAACCCCAGTGCTGGGGAGGCTGAGAAAGGATCGCTAAGAGACTGAACTACATAGAAAGGCCTTGTATCAAATAAATAAACGCATACATACATACATACATACATACATACATACATACATACATACTGAAAAAGTATAAAGAATTGTAGGTGACGCTTTCCTAGTGTTTATTGTTTTTACTCCTTTTCAAAGATACTTATTAATGAAAATTAATTTAAGGAATTTATTGTATCTCAAAGGATTAGAAATTTTTCATGTTTTAGGGCTTACGTAAAATGATTGCTAATTCAGCTTTTATTTACACATTTCTTAATTGTATATTTCACTTTTGTCACAAAGGTCAACACTTATTTTTTCTCCCTCCAAATAAAATATTGTGTACTTTTTAAAAGTAAAATATATTTCATTATATTTTCAGAAGAAGCTGTATATGGTCATCAGTTTATCAGTCTGGCAGGTGACAATTTAACCAATGTCAGCTTATTTGAAGAACATTGTGAAAATCTTTTATGTGATTTAATAAGCCTGTCACTCAAGAAGTATGACAAGGTAATGCTTTCCAAGTGAAATAGATTTCTGAAACTTAATGACAGTAGTCTGATCTTATTTTATATGATTTAATCTATAAGAATTTAAGATGATTCACTTGTTCTTTTAATTTTGTATTTAGTTGCTGTTATTTGGAAATAATTTTGATTTAAACATTTACAACAAACTAGAATTAAATGTATTTTTCAATGATAAATAGAAGCAAAACTTGTACATATTTATAGTGTGAAAGATGTTTCAATGTATGCATACATTAACAGCAATATAATGAGGCTAAGTGAGTCTCTACCTTAAACACTTATCATTTGTGTATGGTGAAAACTTTTAAATTTATTTTCTAGGCTGAGCTTTTGAAATATACAGTATTTCAAATACAGTATTGTATTTAGGCACCCATCTCAGTGATGCCCTACCGCAACTTCTATTCATATCTACCTGTATCTATTGATCAACTTTCCTCATTGTCTCTTCATCTTTTTCCCCGAACCTCCAGTATCCACCTTGCTCCTGTCAGCTTCTAAGAGAATAGATGTCTTAGATGTCACACAGAGAGCTCACACACTGTTCCTCTTTTGTGCTTCACATAACATGATGATCTCCAGCTCCATCTGTGTCGTCACTAATGACAAACTTGGATTCTTTTTCAGAGCTAAATAATACCTATTGTACACATACACTATAGCCACTCCTCAGTTGATGGACACTAAGGTCGTTTCCATTTCTTGGCCACTGTGAATAGTCCACAATGGAAGTGTCGACACCTCTTCAATATACTGATTTCATTTCCTTTGTTTATATACCCAGTAGTAGGACTGCTGGGTCATATGGTAGTTTAATTTTTGACACATTTCCATACTGTTTTCAATAATACTCATCCCTTCTATAGTGAGAAATGTTCCCTTTTCTCTATACATTTGTTAGCACCTGTTATCTTTTAGGGCTGAGAATCAAATTCAGGGCTTCACACTGCTTTGCAGGACTGTACATCTAAGCTTCATCTCTCTGGCCCTCTTTAGTCCTTTTGCTAATAATGATTATTAGTAGAGTAAAGTGATAGGTGATAGCTCATTGTGGTTTTGATTTGCATCTCCCTGGTGAGTAAAAATGCTGAGCGTTTTTCATATTTCACTTGATAATTTGCATATCTTTGAAAAACAGATCTATTGTCTTTTTAAAAATTGATTATATTTGAGCATTTTTGAGGGTTTTTCCCTTTTTTCCAGTTCTTATTTTTGATTAGTTCATATTTATAATGTATATCAATTAGAGTCTTTTTGAGAAGTTGGTGCATGTACAGAACACCTTTTTTTTTTTTTTTGTCTTTTTTTGAGGCAGGGTCTTGCTGTGCAGTTGAGGCTGGCCTTGAGCTCACTTTTGTAGCCCAGGCTGGTCTCGAACTCACATCGATCCTCCTGCCTCAGACTCCCGAGTGCTGGGATTACAGGCGGGCGCCACCATGCCCGGCCAGAACACCTTTTTTATTCCCTTGCTTTTCCCTTCCCTGTATGCCTTGATCCTCTTTGCTTTTTAGAGTTTTTGTTTGTTCGTTTTTCTGAACAGAATTTCAGGCTGGTCTTCACCTTACTGTGTAACTCAGCCTGGCTTTGAATTTGCAGTGATCCTCCTGCCTCAGACTGCCAAGTGCTGGAATTGCAGGTGTGCACCACCACATCTGGCTGTCTATCCCCTTGAGTTTTGCAAAAACCTTTATCTCTCTTTTCCCATTATCTTTACTATGCTCTTTATACTTTGAATTTCTCAAAAGAGAAACCATGCCATATTTAAGTTTACATGTCTGATTTATTTTATTTAGCATTATGATCTCAAGCTACAAACGAATGATATTTATCCTTGTATGGCATAGCAATAATTCCTTGTATATGAATACCTTATTTTCTTTATTCATTCATTGGATGATAGATATTTAGGTCTCTTCCAAGATTTAGCTATTATGAATTGTGCTACTACAGTCATGAGTATGTGTATACTATTGGAGTGTGATGTCTAACTCTTTGGGAAGATATCTACAATTGGAAATAACCTGGATCAAATGGAATTTCTAATTTTAGGTTTCTGAGTAATCTTCATACTGATTTCTATCCTGGTTGTTTAATTTATATTTCTACCAACAGTGTTGAAATGTTCTCTTTCCCCCACAATGTTGCTAATTTTTTTTTCCTGTACTTAAGATGAGGTCTATAGGGTGTACAGTGTCTCATTATCAAACTCAAGTGATCCTCCTGTTTTCAGCCTCCCAAGTGCTGCAGTTACAGGCCGCACCACTATGCCCAATCTGAATCGCTATGTCAACGTGACTGTGGGCCTGTCACAGAATGCCAGCGATTGAACCGCAGCTGCTGTGCTCTGCCTAAGCAGGTGCTTTAGTCTGCTGAGCTATCAGGTTGGCCCTCCAGTATTTGCTATTTGATTTCTTGATGATGGGTGTTCTTTGTGGAGTAAGAGAGAATATCATTTTTAGTTTAAATTAAATTTCTCTGAAAACAAGAGATGCTGTTTTTTTTTTTTTTTTTAATGTTTTATTGAGCAGCAGTACTTCTTCAAAGAAGTATCTCTTCATTTACCCATTTTTTTGATTAGGTCTTCTTTTAGTTCTTTCATATTTTAGATATTAGTCCTGTGTCTTAGAACTAACTGAGAACATTTTGTCCCATTTCATAAGTTGACTGTTCAATCTGTTGTCAACTGTATAAATTTAATATGATCCCATTTGTTAATCTTTCTGTTACTTATGAAATTGTGGTTCTGCTCAGAAGGCATTTCCCTATGCCTGTGTCTTCAAGAGTTTTGCCTGTTTTATTTCAAGCAGATTCATTTTTAATATCCAGATCCTTGGTCCATTTTAACTTTATTTCAGTGTATGGTGAGAGATGTGGCTCTAGATTCAGTCTTCTGCATGTAGATCACTAGTTTCACCAATGGTATTTGTTAAAGGGGCTATCTTTTCTTCAGCGTTTGTCATTGGTTCCTTTCTCAGAGATCAGATTTCTTAGTATCCTTGGTTGGTCCTGCAGCCTCTGTTCTATTTTATACATCTGAGTTTCCAGTGGGTGTGGGTGGATTCCTCCCTACCTATGTTTTGTTTTGTTTTCCTTCTCCACTGCCTGGTATTTAGTAGGTATTAAATTCAACTTGCCGTAATAAATGATCCATAAGATGGAATGTTACCATGTAATACTTACTGAAAGAAGTGCTAGTGGAAAAGGGGAGAAAGTGCAGTTGGGGGAGAAGAGGGTGAGAAAGCCTGTTTAAAGCTCTGCCCATTCTATTAATAATAAAAAAAGGAATATGAGATTTAACATTGACTCAGGATAGGCTAGCCCTTTAGTCTGGTAGATTGTTAGTGTAATAATAAAAAAGCAAATCTGTAACTAGTTATTTAATAATTTAAATAAAGATTTCTGTTTGTTTTCATTTAAGATGTACACTTGTGGAAAACTTCTGTGTTTCTTTTTCCCTGTTCTTTTTTCTTTCCTTTTTTTTAGTATGTGTTTGCAGTACAGGAAATTTTTACCATTTTAGCAAGTAGGAGCATATGCATTGCAAAGCTCCATTTTTTAATCTCTCCTTGCCCACCTGCCTCCTTGCTTCCATCTCTAAATCTCCTTTCCATATTTTCACTCCGATCGTTATGCTTAGTTTCTTTCCTTTCCCTCCTCTTCTCTCCAGCCTTCATTATCTTGGACCATTTCCTATTTGTAAAGAAATCTGCCTCCATATTTCCATCTATCTATCCTTAATGTGCTCTTTATTTTTTTACCTGTTTATTTTTATTTTTTGACAGCATATAAAATTTTTTATTGTTACATGAAAAGATGACACTCTACAATTCATTAAGACAAAAACACAGCTTAAAATTGAGCAAAATGTTTCAGCAGACTATTTCACAATTTGCTCTTTATTTGTACTTTGCTTCGTTCAAGTAAGAGATGAGCAGTGGTGCTTAACCTTAGGCATCTGATTCACTTCACTAACCACCACATTTTGTAAGCACATTCATTTTCCTGATATGTATCCTTTATAGTTTAGTAGTAGTCCTTCATGTATAGATATTACATTTTCTTTATCCATTCATCTGTGGTGGACTCATAGGCTACTTGTAGACTTAGTTATCAATTGTGCCGTTATAAACATTAGTGCGCATGTAGTAACTTCTGTGTTTTGTTTTGTTTTTTTAACCTAACTGTATTTATTAAAAGTATTTAATGGAGGTGCTGGTTTAACATGTTGATGATCAGGCCCTGCATGTGAGTGTCCCATGATGTGCTTGTACTACCCAGTAGGACTCCCACACTACCCAGTGGGACAGTCATACATTTTCCAGTAGTGGTTTCAAGCCAGTGTGAACATGTTAAAGGTGCAGCATGCTATATTCCTTTTCAAAAAGTATACATTTATGGATTATTGTTTACTTTGCAAGCATAAACTACTTAGGTGTACCATAATTACTAAGTTTATCAGGTATGATATAGTAATGTTATTGTAATAAAACTTACTTTATTGTAATTGGCTGAAATATACATACTTATCATCCATAATATGTTTTAAACACAAATGTATTGTAAAATGACTGCATTTAAGAAACCAACATGTGTATTACTTCATGTAATTAAATCATTTTTCCTACTACATGCATGCAGTATATGTTCACTGAAGTCACCGTTTTGTGCTGTAGATTTCTTGAACTTATTTCTCTTACCTAGTGGAAAATCCTGTTTTTATCTGTAGACCTTGATAGTTACTTTTCTACTCACTGTTTCTACAATTTCAGTCTTTTTTTCAATTTTGCATGTCAGTGAGATTATGTGGTAATTTTCTTTCTCTGCATGTATGGTTTATTTTACTTCACATAAAGTTCTCCAATCTCTTCCATCCATGATGGTACATATAGCAGGATTTCCTGTTTTTTGTGTGTATATATCCAAAATTTTCTTTATTCATTAATCCACTAACATTTATTTAGGTTGAATTTTTTTCTTCAGTATGCCTACATTGTACATGGACATACAGATGCTTCTTTGATATACTGCTTTCATTTCTCTTAGGTAGTCCAAAGTGGGATTATTAGATCATGAGATCAGTTTTAAATTTTTTAGAAACATCCTCAGTGTATTACATTATACTCGGTCACTTTAAGATGATTATTGCATATGATCTTAGATTAAGTATCAAAAGTCATTCTTCTTCATGGACATAGGCAGTTTTCCCAACAGTATTTATAGAGGAGGTTATCCTTTCCCCATGGTGTGTTCTTGTATCTAATTGACTCTAAATGTGTGAACTTATTTCTAGGGATTCTGTTCAGTTCTGCTTTATGTCAATATGTACTGTTTGATTACTGTAGTTCTGTAGTATATTTTTAAAGTAAGCTCATCTAATGCTATTAGTTTTTATTGTTTAGAATGTGTTGGCTATTCAGGGGTTTTTATGGTTCTTTAGAAATATTCTTGTTTTCAAAGAAATTTTCTTATTTTAAAGAAAATAAAATTTTATGACAAGAAAATAGTATGGTAACAACAGTTAATATATTGTGTATTTTTAAATTAACTACTCAAATGTATAATATAGGCATTTAATTGCCTGAACAATATTAGCACGATCCTTTCTTTTCAATGCACTAAAACAAATTGGTAGTGTAATTATTGTGTGTGTATATATATACATAGATACTTTGTGATTATTTGTTTCTGAGGTTAATTTTTGTTTTGTCGCCTTCTTCTTCTCCCATCCTACTCTCTTTGTTTTTTGGATTGCTTTTCTAATTTTTGTTTCTTTTGTGGGCTCAGCCCTGAGGGCAGGGTTGGTGCTGCACATGCCAGGTATAGAACCTGGTTTCCCTGAGCCTGCTTAAGCTTGCGTAAGCAGGTACTTTAGACTGCTGAGCTATCTCCCCGGCCCCTCTCTTTCCTTTTGAAGTTTCTTCCAGTTTAAAAATATCTATTGTACATTTTGGAAGTTATTTACTCTTTTAGCTTCTCACAATAGGAAAATAATACAATCTTTGCACGTGTATGTCTAATATATTTCACTTATGAGTACAGTCTTGAGTTGAATCCATGTAGCTATGAAAGTTTCCAGCTTATCCTTCTTTATGGCTGAGTGATACTCAATTGTATAAAAAGACCATGTCTTTTTTATGTATTCATTGGTTGATGGGCATTTGTTTTGTTTCCAGATCTAGCTATTACAACTGTGCTGCTATAAACATGAGCACACACATATCACTGTGGTACAATGTTGGCATTGTTGTTTTTTTTTGTTGTTGTTTCTGTTTATGTATTTAGTACAAGGTCTTACTACACAGCTCAGACTCATAGTGATCTTCCTGTTTTCAGCCTCACCAGCACTGGGATTATAGGCCTGAGCCACCACACCTGGACTCCGTCATAGGAGGCTCTGAGCACTCTCGGGGGTGAGGCTGGAGTGGCAAGCAGGACTAGGGCTTGAATCCTAGTCCTTGCACTTACCAAAGTTGGCTCTTAGTCAACTGCGTTATCTTGCTGGCCTAGTACATTTTTAATTCTTCTGAAAAGATACACCCATTAGGGGAAGCACTGGGTCAAATGAGACCTCGAGTCCTCAATTTTGAGGAAGATCCACACTGATTTCTCCGTTAGTTGCAATATTTTACATCCCCATCAACAGTGGAGAAAGGGTCTTTTTTCCTGTAAGCCGCCGCCCCCGCCCCCCCCCCCAGCATTTTCTTTTGGTGGATTTCTTGATAGTGCCAATTCTTTCTGGAATGAGGGGGAATCTCAGTGTTGTTTTAATTTGCATCTCTCTGAGGAGCAGTGATGTTGAACATTTTTCATATGTTTATTTTGCCATTTATATTTCTTCATCTGACAAGTATATATTCATCTAAGATGCCCAGGTTTTGGATTGGATCTTTTTTTTCTTTTTTTGGTGGTACTAGGGATTGAATTCAGGACCTTAAGCTTGACAGGCAAGCACTTAATCCACTGAGCTATCTCCCCAGAGGTCTCCCCTTAAATTGGGTCTTTAAATTTTATGTGTGATTTTTTTTTTTTCTTGTTTCAGAACTTTTGTTTGTTTGTTTATTTTTATGGCCAGCTCAGCCTGCCTTGAGGGCAGGGCTGGCGCAGCATGTGGTGCCGGGAATTGAACCGCGGTCCCTGCATCTGCCTAAGCTTTCCTAAGCAGGCACTTTAGACCACTGAGCCATCCTGCCAGGCCCCTAAATTTTTGAATTTTTTGTACGTTCTTGATATCATTCCTTCCTCTAAGGAGCACTTGATAAACATCTTTTCCCACATTGTAGGTTGTCTCTTCACTCTATTGGTGCTTTCTCTTGCTGGGCAAAACTTTTTAATAAAATGAGATCCCAGTTGTTAATTCTTTGTGATTGTTCCAGTGTGATTGGGGTTTTATTTAGAAAGTGTTTGCCTATACCATTGTCTTTAAGAGTTACCTATTCTACCTTCAAACAGATTTAATGTTTTTAATATTTAGATCTTTTATCCATTTCAAATTTAATTTAGTGCATGGTGAAAGCTATGGATTTGATTTTAATTTTTGGCATGTGCACAGCAGCAGTACCCGAGGCATCTTCCTAGGTGTAATTCATTTATTTGTAATCGTATTTCATAGGATATATTCCTAAGAAATTGCTTTAAAACAATGATATGTGGTTTGTAAAGTTTTGCTAATTGCTTATAAATAAATTTTTCTGATTCTTTTCTACAGGTTAGACCCTCTGAACCATTACTGAGTGATCATTGTCCTTGTTCATGTATCAAAGAATTGTGGGTTCTACTTATACATATTCTAGACCACCGACATAAATGGTCTCTCTCAGAAGTAAGTTGGAAAGTTGATGTTTAGTAGTAGTTAACTGACCCTTACTTTAGATTTATTTGATGGCTTGCCCAAGAATATTGTCTGACTGTGTGATGTTCTGCAAAGGGTTAAAATTGCTTTTATATACTGTCTATTATTGTAACCCAGAACTTGTTCAAGTTTATTACCTGAGTTCATATAACGTGTATTTTATTTAAAAATAGAAGCCATTGACTTCTAAGTAGTCAAAGATAATGAATGGATATCTAAACTCCTGTTCTAACCTCAGGAAATACAGAATAAGAACAATAAACTTCACCAAATGTGCTGATTACATAATTAGAAATAGGACTATTCAAGCTGTAAATTTCAAAAAGTAAAAATTATTGAAGCTTCTACCACATCCCTTTCTAAACAAGCAGGAATTGTCTTGACAGAACTCAGGAGAGAACAGGGCTAGCTATGATCATAAAATTGGCTTAAAGCAACTGCCAGTATAGGAAAATACTCAGTATATTTTGTTGTAGATCTGAAAACTGACTAGAAACAGAGTAATTGATTGTTCATGAAGCAAACAGAAAGTGTTTGATGAGAGAGATTTGGAGGGAGAAAAGGCAGAGGAAGTAGTGGTAATGTTTGGTGATTGTGAAGTGATGGTATTAAGAAGCCAAAATTTGGTTTTAAAGTGGTATAGGTTACTGTGATGCATGTGATCATTATGTGTACATAAAATATACCAGTAAACTTAATTAGAAAACTTAGGTTTTGGTCAGGTTTGGTGGTCATGCCTGAAATACCAGCACTCATGTGGCTAAAGGAGGATTATTGTACATGTGAGACCAGCCTGGTCTGCAAAGTGAGTTCAAGGCCATCTTAAACTACACAGTGAGCTCTTGTCAGAAAAGATAAACAAACAAAAGAATCCCAAAGAGCTCATACTTAGTATCCCTCCACCATCACCACATAAAGAGAGTGAGGGGGGGAGAAAAGAACAATTTTTGGAGACCTTAAAAAGAGAGTGCCCCTGAACCAGAAGTCTTTTAAACTAATGTAAATTTACGAAATGAAATGAGTGAAACTGAAGAAGCTTGTACAAAATAACTAGAGAAAACTAAGAATTACTCCAGCTGAAGAATCCCTCTTCCCCAGAAACACTTCTAAGGCAGATGAAAATTTAAGTAGGGTAACTTTGTAGAGCTAGAAAATCTGACAGGTATCAACATAATAAAGTGATAAAAGTTTAACTAGTAAATGATAAATTGGTATCATATATTCCCAATATGATACTTTGAAAGAACAAAAATATTTCCGCTACTTTCTTGACAAAAATGCTTAATCAAAAATATCAGTAGTCAAATATGAATAACTGAGCTATGCTCTTAAAAGGTGTTCAGTTTATAAGTGATAAAATTTGTGAAGTTGTTACAGATTAACATTAAAGGAATCATATAGTGGCTGAATGCAGCTTATAATTGCCTCAATGATGCAGGAGGGAGATTTTGATAATGTTTGATATGTGTGGTAGAGTACAGAGACAAAGATGGAAAATACTAAAGTGGCAAGAGAGCATGGAAAAAGTTGTGAAGCTCAGAGAAGTTGTTTGATAAAGGAACATCTAGTTGTAATTACAATGGGGACAAGAGTGAAACAGAGTAAATATTTGAAGAAGAAAAGAAAATGAAAACTATTTGATCAGATCAAGAAATGCAGTGAAACACTTAGGGTTGGAAAAGAAGAATACACTCAGATGCATCATAATGGAATTATAAAATATTAAAGCTATATCAATTCATCAGGTAGAAAAAATTTCAGAGTCAAAATGAGATGGGCAGCTGACTTCTCAACAGCATTAAAGACCAGGGAATGCTGTCTCCATTGTATTAAAACTAAAATATTTGTTAACCTAAAATCTTTATTCCTCAACCTTTTAAGAGGGAGGTGAATAGAGCTGTTTTTAGTGAGGCACATTGGAAGGGACAAAGGGAAATCTAAAGCAGGTCTTAGTTTGAACAATAATGGTTATGCTAGAACAGGAGGTTATAGCATCATAGAAATCATAGACAATAAAAGCAATAAATATTTTGTATAAAATAATTTAGTAGGACTTAAAAATAGAGGTACACAGTAATAATAGCATGTAAATTGGTAGGACTGAGTTAGTCTTTTACAGTTTGTGTTTTGGTGGCAAGGCGTACTGGCACATGTCTATAATCCCAGCACTCAAAAGGCCGAGGCAGATGGATCAGTGCCAGTTTAAGACCAGTCTGCACTATAAAGTTAGCTCAAGGCCAGCCTGAACTACATAGTGAGATCCTCTCTTAAAAAAAAACAAAAAATAAAAGTAAAATCCTTGTTTTATCTTAAAAAGCACTTAAGTATATATAATGAACCCCTGAAATTCTCAGAGGTTATGTTCCCCGATCACCTGTAAATTGAAAAAAATTAATTTCAGGTAGTCAGAAATAGGTATAAGTACCTATTTATATAAATTAAAACCGAAATATGCTAGTCTCCTGAATTATGTAATTTAATTTAATAAAATATTGTACTTAAAAAAGCTTAGAAAGTCAGGACTTTGTGACAACTTCTTGGGGATCTTAGGGGAGAATAAAACAATAAACAGAACAATAAAACAACAGATGTGGTGCAGCAATCTGTTAGCATGCAGGAATGCTGATGCATCTGTCAGAGATGGGTTACAAAACAGAAACCAATCAACTGAATAACACTCTCTGATTGATTTCTTGTATACCTCCCACCAAAAAACAATTGTGAAGGCTATTTGTGGTTTACTCAATATTGCAGGGGTTTCTAGGAACCATTATTAGTTAAGTTCTGAGGAAAATTGCTAGGGCTGAGAAAGTAGCTCAGCGGTCTTGCCCTGTCTGGAAAAGTACAATGACCCAGGTGTTTGATTCCCCAAGACCACGTGCCTTGCCTGCCCCACCCTGTGCATGCACAGCTGGGCACCAAGACCAGGTATAGTGGCACACACTTGTAATCCCAGTGCTGGGGAGGCAGAAACAGGAGGTTCACTATGAGTCCAAGCTGCATAGTAAGACCCCATAGCAAGTAAGGAAAAATCCTGAATGACTAAGGCCAGGATCTCTGAACTGCAACTTTGTGAAATGCACTGCACTATTATTTCTAAGGTCATCAGCACTAAAAGAAGAGGAGGCGACTCTGTCAAGCAGTTGGAGGGTGAAAATATTCCACTTATGATGTTGATGGATACAGTAGATATAGAAAGAAAAATATAGCATAAGACTGATTTAAAGCTAAATTTAGTAGTCATTACCTATAAATCAACTACTAAAAGTTGTATTTAAAATACCTATTTACTAAAGAGATATTTAAAATACAAAATATATCAAGGTTCATAATTGGAAGGAAAAAGACAAGAATGATAATACATCAAACCAATATTGGAAAAATTAGACTTTTAAAATAGTTGTAATTTTATATTGATATAAATTCAGTTGATGAATTTTTTATGTAGGAAGTTAGCATGTTAAACATAGAAAATAAAAAGTAATAGAACTTAAAAGAGAAATATACATATAAAGACTAAAGTGTATTTCTAAAGAGAATGAGAATGCAAATTAGAAAATCTTTTGAAGCACATGGTAACTATAAGTTACATCTTATACAAGGAAATTTGTTACTTTCATTGTGGATATTAGAGAAATAAAAAGATTAAAAATTAGTGAATTTGCCACAAAATATTAAAGCTAAGCCCCGTGGTAAAACCTGAAGAAAGTAAAAGGAAGGAAATAAATGAAACAATGATGACCATCAAAACAGTTGAGCCAGGTGAGGTGTCACATGTCTATAATCCCAGTACTTGGGAGCCTAAGGCAGGAGGATTATTGTGAGTTGGAGGCCATCCGGGGTTAATTAGTGAGTTCAGGGCCAGTCTACACTATAAAGTGGGACTATCTCTGAAAACAAAAAACCCACCAAAAATAGAATAACAAGATAAGCCACTAAAAGTTGGGTCATGAAAATGATAGCTGGGTGTTGTGCATGCCTACAATCCCAGCACTAGAGAGGTAGAGGCAAGAGTGTTGTGAGTTTGAGGCCAATACACGGTGAGCTCAAGGCCAGCCTCCATTACCTAGCAAGACCTTGTCTAAAAAAATAAATAAAATAAATGAAAAATTAAAAAATAAGGAAAGAATATTCTAGATAAAATTGATTAATGTCTCTTGAGATGATTACAAAAGGAATTAATACTTAAAGCAATACTAAAATTAAGAGCATAACTTCAGATTCTGTAGACATTAAAAACTAAGAACTTTACTATAATTTTATACCTGCTAATTTCCATATTTACATGTAATACCCCCTCAAAAAAATACCTAGGAAAAATTTACTAAAATACCTTAGTGTTCAAAGGTACTAGATTAAATGGTTTACATTGAAGTATTTCAGTGAACTGGGCTGATACTCATGAATGAGTTCAAAAACATGATGTTGAGCAAAAAAAATCCAAGTTATTAAGTAACAGAAACAAACCACTTAATATTAGCATACATTAAGAAAAACACAAAAACAAGTAAGTGAATCTGAACATGTATGTAATGTAGACTTGGAAGCTTGTGTAGTGCTGGCAAACTTTTAAAATCCAAGGAATGATTCATACTGAAAGTCAGGAAAATGGTTACTACTGGATGGGAGAAAGTGATGTTACTTTGGGGACATCTATGATATTTCCAAAGTAGCAATTATGCTCTAATTCTTAACCTGGATATTTAAATAAATATTATTCTTTAAGCTTTGTGTCAGTGATTTATGTTGTCTTTTGTTTGTATACTTCACTTAGGAAAAGTGAGAAATCTTCACTCTGAAACAGTGTCTTAATTGGACTAAATTGTGTTGCCTCTACTTTTCTAGTCATTTTGGAACTGGTTGAATAAAATACTGAAAACACTTTTTGAAACATCAAGTGAACAAAGACCTATGCCTGTAATCAAGTCCAGAGATCCATTAGGTTTTAGTTGGTGGATTATCACTCATGTAGCAGCATTGTATCAGTTTGATCGGCATGGAGTACCAGATGAAGTGGTAAGATCTTATTTTTTTAGCCCTTCTTATGGACAAAGAAACAAAGTTCTTTTGTGTAATGCTTCTATAAGCAACTTTAAAAATTATAAAGCATGTATTTCCATTATCTGATTACAGAAATGCAGTTTGTTGGAAACTTGGTATCCATTCCCGCCTGTTCTTCTAATTAGTTGTGTGACTTTGATTATAGTAAGCCTTTCTGATCCACTCTGTTTCAGCTGTTTTAGAGTTTCCTTCTAATTTTAAAATCCATAGGGCTGGTAAAGGAATTTTCGTGACTCCAGAAATGAAGTACTTGTGCTTGTGGCTAATTTTTAATATATCTTTAGGATAATATTATTTTTTGAAATGCTTTTCCCAAAGATAAGTTACTCTATTAAACAAACATAAAATTTTCTTTATAGGACAGAGATTTCAACTCATCTATTAATTTCCAGTTAGAAATATAGTAATACTTAAGCCATGTGAGTAAAGCAAGCTGGTAAATGCATATTTATGTGAGGCCTAATATGTATGTAAGTTCTTTCACATTTATTTTTTTTTTAATTTTTTTTTTTTTTTTTTTTTATTTTTTTTTTTTTTTTTTTTTTTTTTTTTTTTTTTTTTTTTTTTTTTTTTTTTTTTTTTTTTTTTTTTTAGAATTTTATTTATTTATTTATTTATTTATTTATTTATTTATTTTTCTTGTTTCAGAACCTTTGTTTATTCACTCATTTTTATGGCCGGCTCAGCCCGCCCCAAGGGCAGGGCTGGCACAACATGTGGTGCTGGGGATCGGACTGTGGTCCCTGAAGCTGCCCAAGCTTCCCCAAGCAGGCACTTTAGACCACTGAGCCATCCCGCCGGGCCCCTTCTTTCACATTTAGAGATGAATAAAATTCTCTTAGGCTATGATTTCCACAAAATAAAGCTCTAATCCTTAAGTCTAGTTTGTTTATATTAACATTGGTCTTTTTGTGGAAGTGATTCACAGTCCTGATGGATCCACAGGCCTACCTGAGTTCTTAAAAATTCAAACCAGTAGATCTCTGCTTGAGAACCTGATTTAGTAATCTAGTTTAGCAGCTATTATTACTATAATAGCCCTATTTGTAGAGCTAATATGTTAACATTTCCCATTTCATATAGAATAATATTAGAACAGTAAAGGAACTAAGAAATCTAACCCATGATTCATAAGTTTTTTGTTGTTGCTGCTTGAGATCTGAATTTTAAATAGTTATTTTGGTGTTCATTCTTTACATGGGATGTGGGAAACTATGATTTTGAGGGTTTTTATGAAACATTCTTTGATGGACTTAACCTGTTTTCTTTTGTGGAACACTGGACAGACTCAGCTTTGGATTCTGAATGCTAGTACTAAGAAAGCCTATGGAAATGGAGAGTGTCTTAGTTACTTTTCTCTTGTTGGTGAGATAAAACATTGACATCCAGTGTTAAAGCAGGAAAGGTTTATGTAGCTCACAGTGTATGAGGTTTATGCCCATCATGGGCTGGCTCTGAAACTTAATGGCATGGCAGAGGAAAACAATTGGTGGTGGGGAGAAGATAGCAAAATTGACAAGGAACCAACAGCATCTTTCTATTCCTTTTATGCTCTATCCAGGCAGCTGGGAGTAGGACCATGGTGCCAAATCAATCAGTGAACTGATCACATACCTTAACCCCAATAGAATTCAGCCCTCTAAAAAGCCTAGGCCCCCATGACTGCATGAAGTTTTCAGGGTAATAACAGAAGGGCTTTAAGAAGTCCTCTAGCGCTGGGCGTGGTGGCGCACACCTGTAGTCCCAGCACTTGGGAGGCTGAGCCAAGAGGATCAGTGCGAGTTCAAGACCAGCCTGGGCTACAAAAGTGAGCTCAGGGCCAGCCTGAACTGCAGAGTGGAACCCTGAGACCCTGTCTCGAAAAGACAAGAAAATAAATCCTCTAAATGATTCCAAACAGTTAGAAAGCATTTGGGAAACCTAAAGATAAGTGAAATAATGAGCAAGAGGGTCATCTGAAAAGTTCACACTGCTCAGTTTCAGTTTATCACTATCAGTGGTAAATTACCAGTTTATGGAGACATCAGTAGAATGAATGTTTCACAGATGGTCTGCCCTTCATTTCTGTTCATGAGTTTTTGCCATGCTAACACATATTCTCAAATTTTAGCAGTGGAATTATTATCTTAATAGCCCTTTTTGTAGAGCTAATATGTTAACATTCTCCATTTAATGTAGAACAATTTTATAACATTAAATAAGTGGTTCTCAACCTTTCTAATGCTGTGACCTCACAATACAGTTCCTCATGTTGGGATGACCCTAAACCAAAAAATAATTTTGGTAACTACTTCAAAACTGTAATTTTGCTACAATTATGACTTGAAATAGCTTTAGGCAATCCCTATGTTTTGGTCGTTCGACCCCCACTGGGGTCGTGACCCACAGGTTAAGAACCACTGCATTAAAGGAAATCAGAAATCTAACCCATGATTCTTAAGTATTTTTTTGTTTTTGTTTTTGTTTGCAGCTATCTCAGCTCACCCTCAGGGCAGGGCTAGAATGGCACGTGGTGCCAGGGATCCACTTATGGTCCTTGTGCTTTGCGTAAGCTTGCCTGAGCTGGTGCTTCAGACTGCTGAGCTGTCTTGCCTCTTAGGTCTTAACATAGCCTTTTCATTTATTTTTCCTTTTAAGCGTAATTCTTCCAAGTACACATTCCTCATGTGTATATATATATATATATATATATATATATATATATATACATATATATATACATATATATATATAAAAACATATATACATACATATATATACATATACGTATCATAAGCACTTTTTCATTTTACTACTATTATAATAATAGGCACAAACATGAAACAGATTGTACTGACCCTTGTTTGAAGGAACGTACTTTGAAGTTATTGGTGCATATTAGAACTGCAGGTGAAGCTTACTGGAGTGAATAGTATATCTCAGTAGCAGTCAGTATTGACTCCAGGATATTCTCAGTGAAGTAGGTAATCTAGCCAAATTATGTCCATTATTACTATGCCTTTTTTTTTTCCAAACCAGGGATTGAACTCAGGCCCTTGCGCTTGCCAGGCAAGTGCTTATTCTACTGAGCTGTCTCCTCAGCCCCTTACTATTCCTTTTGTAACACTGGGGACACCTTTCTAATTTTGCCTATCTGTCTTCAGGAGAGGAGGTCCTCTGATAAGAATTACAGTTTTCTGTCATGATCAGAAGAATGTCTAATCTGTGCTGTGCTACTTTTCATTTCTCTTTCCTTTTCTTTTGTGGTGCTGGGGCTTGAATTCAGCCAAGTACTCAGTGGTCTGAATTTCTTGACAGTTTACTTTTTCTGCCTGCAAACATAAACTCCACCTCATGCTGTTACACCAGATTTATGTCACTTGCAAGTTTTATATTTAAGTTTCAAATATGTTTAATTAGTTTTTATTTTAAAAGTTATCTAACTTGGAGTTTTATAGTCAATAAAGAGAATTTGATATTTAAGTTATGGCTTTGAAATCTTAACATTTTCACATATAGCTATTTAATGTTTTTTCTCATCCTAGATGGGAATATGTTAGCCTCACAATTGTGGTCCTTTATTTTAAAACCAAATACAGTTTAAAGGAGAAAGTTATTTTTGAACATTACAGGAGTCAGGTTCTTTCTTTTTCTTTTTCTTTCTTTTTTTTTTTTTGAATCCAGGACCTTCTATATGCCATTGAAGCAAATAAACCACTGAATTATACACCCAGACTTTCTTATTTTTATTTTTATTTTTATTATTTCGCTTTTACTTTGAGGCAGGTTCACACTAAGTTTCTGAGGCTCACCTTGAACTTTTAGGATCTTCCTACCTGCTGAGGACCACAGGCATGTGCCATTATGCCCCATAGCAGAGGTCA